>VZSG01001212.1:66881-103978 GCA_013398315.1 Nothoprocta pentlandii
TTCAGTAAAGCTTCATCTTTGCCCATGTACTTTATTTTCAGGTTTGACTCTTCTAGTCGGCAAAAAGAAAAGATGTGAGAATTTACAAAGTGTGAGTCACTTCCAAATCCATTACAGAAAGGGGCTTGTGAAATGCATGAATACTTTCTATCACTGAATTCAGCCAATTTTCTATGTAAGATTCAACTGATCTGAGATTTTAATATATTTATTATCTTTTAAATTACATTGTTGCCGTGACCTTGGAAATTGTGATAGATTTGGCTTTCATTTTAATTCTGTTTTTGTTTTTCTAATATAGACATATATGTTTTTTCAAAAGAATGACTGGTCGAATTATTCCCACCACACGCGTCTTTGATATATTTTAGTCAAAATGGTAGCCCTACTGTGGCTGGAGTCAAAATCACCCTTTCCCTCGATATTTTATTATAAAAAGTGTTATCTGTGCATTACTTCTGTGTCTTATCTCTTTTTTTGACTACATAGCAGGTGGTAACAGGGATTGCTCAAATGTAATTTTGCATTCCTCTGGTCATAAAGAAATGAAACACAAAGCTCTCTGCATGTGTTTTTATGGTTCATTTTCAGAAGTAGTTGAGGCTTAGAGAAAGTAAGTTACTTTTGAGTTACTTCAAAAGTAAAGTGTAGACACACCTGTAAGTTAGGTACAAAGCTAGCAGAGTTTATTACAGACTCCTGGGGGCAGTATTTCTTTGTGCCCTATCTCTGTCAACAAAAAGAGGTCAGTTTTAATTTGAAAAGAAGATTAGATGGCAATTGGAAGAGATTTTTGAGCACATAAGCCTACATATATGTGAAGAAAAGAAGAACTTCCAATGAATTTCCACTTACAGAGTCTATTCTGGACTATTTTTTCAATTTATGAGCTAGTTATGTTGAAAGTGAAGAAAAAAAAAATGATGTGCATAATGAGTAATGGAAGGCAGAAAGATATGAAGAAGGCTGAGAAATTTATTGGCGAATTAGAGATATATGTATTTGTAAAGGGAAAAGAAGGAAAAATAGTAACACAGCTGCAGACAAAGATAACTTTGGAGAGAGTCTGGGAATACTATGGCTCATTGATTAAGGATTAAGTATTATTTTACATGTGATTTGACAATACCTAGCTTTGACAGTGCATCTGATGTTTTGTTTCTGATAGCAGTTGGTCATTTACTTTTAACAATCTGGGCTAGTATTTTTTTTTCAATTCATAAATTAAATGCAGATATATTTTGCTTACAATTACATGAAAATAGCCCTGCAGGAATTTTACCTAGGATAATCTTTCTTCTGTGAAAGCAAAGAGGTAACATTCCCAGAGCGCTCAGCAAGGAAAAAAAAAAAAAAAAAAAAAGAAGAAGTTTAGGAAAGAAAATTATATCTATATATGAATATATAATATACGCAATTGTCATTATATATAACAAGTCTGTATTCTATAGATTGAATGCCTGCAAATTGTTAGAAATCACAGAGAACCTTCCTACACTGTAAGGATAACTGATGTAAGTGTTAATTTGGTTAGCTAGAGTAGGAAAAATAGTACAGTAATAACAAATAAAACACACTTCGTGTTTTTTAAAAAAAGTGTGCTTTTTAAAACTAGCACCATAATAATTAATATTCCAGCACAAGTATGCATAACATACAGCAAACAGATTTGAACTTAATCATTAAAAAACAGTTTTTAAAAATTGCAATCCTCTATGACTTTTAGAAGATTGTTTTTCTAAAATCCATGTTTCTCAATGCTTACTTAAAAATAAAATCCAAAATACCTAACCTGATGAAAATAATTGAATATTAAATTGCTTACTGTCCCCATCACCAATCTGAGAAAGAAAAAGCACATTTACCTTTCTGCTGATGTGGCATAAATGCATCCTGCATGAATATGTGGATGCATAATTTATCCACTAGATGCCTTATTTGCACATGCATGTGATGGCAGTGCCATCATAGAAATTGCAGTCATTTGATGAATAACTATTGTTTACATGACTCCACATTTTATCACCTTAAAGTGATAAGGAGATTATCACTCCTACAGTTTTTCTTTATTATGTTACATCTTTGATTGAAATGGAAATAAAAGACATATTAAATGATATCCTTAAAATCATTCACAATCACAGAATGCTAGATTCATTTTTACACTGTTTCTTTTCATTATCCTTCCATATTTGTCTTTTTTTGTACAAAAAATAAAGTAAATCAGGTGTTTTTATTCTTCTCATAGCCTTGCATTTGAAGAAAAATTATATGTAGTTCAAAAGTGTATTTTATTATAGAACTTGGAGGGGCATGATAATCTTCCTTTGTGGTGGGTTCCTTTGTTCTCAGTAAATCAGAATGATTCCCTGTTCCTATCATTTCAGCAGTTTAAAACAAAAATCTGCTGTTTTAGAATCATTATTACCAATGTCAGGTAAAAAAAAATATAACCATCATGAAACCAGTTACAGAATTTGATATTTTAAATCATGTCCAGTAAAATGATCAAATGTTAAGATGGTAAGAAGTCTGTACACAGAAATTATAGTCCATCTTCTTATACAATGGGAAAGCAAAACTGATAATGTGTTGCTTTCCCTATCAAGCCCAGAGATTCTATAATTCTGTTCATGGTTGCTGGCGAAGGCAGAAAGAAGTGCAAGGTGAGCTCCTTTCTAAAGGATTACAGTAGCTCAATGTTGTTATTAAACTACTCTGTGCTTGGAAACAACGAACATTTATCCTTATGCTATACTTGAATTCTTTGACCCCAAAACCATTATGTCTCAATTTACTTTCCCATGTTGATTGAAACCAACAATATAAAATTGCAGATGCTTTGAGAAGAGCTTAAAACAACAACACAAATTCTAAACACAGTGCTGAGGCAGTACCAGAAATATTCTGGTGATGATAATGATGTTAACAAATCAGCAAAAAAAAAGAGGATTTTATCCCCACTTCTTACACGCACAATAAGGGAAGTAAGGATTAAAAAGAGAAGAAGAGAGGAAAAATATTTTTTGTTTCTTTTTACTCTTAGAGAATTGTGTTTTTGAAAGCTACAACTGATTTCCCTTCATAAAATGCAAAGATAAAATCTTCTTTTTCTTCATGAGGAATACAAGAGAAATTAAGTTATAAATGTACAGGAAATGCATACATATGTATATATTTATTTAAGAAATTGAAACAGACATTTTCTGGAATCTAGTGAGGACTTCTTATATTTTAGAAACATAAGATGTTCATAAGATTCTGATACCTGAATTGGTCATGTACTGAAAAAAAAAATTGTCTTACATTTAGAAAACAAAAATGAAACAAAGACTCAAAGATAAGGTTCAATATCTTTTCCATAAAAAAAAAAAAAAAAAAAAAGATTACGATAGGACCAGAATATATATAGCAGTTATTATAGATGTTTGAATGTGCTTACTATCTCTCTTTTTCCTTAAGGAACAGTTAATACTCTTTTGTTTGCCTGGATCAGATTCTCTTGCAGCATTTGAAACTTTCCAATATCTTATACTTGTCTTTGTTTACGTGATGCAAGGCACCTAAATTCCTGTTTTTCAGAATATACAGATCATTCGACCCTAAAACAAAACAAAACAAAGTGCTGCAAGATCCCTACAATAAGTATGTAAGAATAAATTTTAAGTCATTCTATAATTAGAGTAAAAGAGAAAAGAGGAAGAAATGTATATATACTTATTTCATTTGGAAGACTCCTAAGTCTATATAAGTATATAAGTATAAATACATGAAAAATATAAATAAGTATATATACATGAAAAATATAAATAAGTATATATACATGAAAATGAAATGAAATAAGTATATATGCAAAAAAGTAAAATGTTTTTTTCTAAGCTAAGAGCTAAGCTTGTTCTTAGAACAAGTTAAGAGATTAGCTTGTTCTGTGAACTATCAGCTGGAGATGAGTTGTGCAGGGACAGTGCAGGAAGTAGTCATAGTTAAGTGGTGGTTCTCTTCCTCTCCTCTCCTCTCCTCTCCTCTCCTCTCCTCTCCTCTCCTCTGCTCACCCCACCTCAACCTCTCTCCTCACCCCACCTCAACCTCTCTCCCCTCCCCTCTCCTCCCTTTACATTTCTGTGGTGCAGGAAAATGCTTGATGATTTTTATGCTCAATATAGTTATTTTGCAAAATAAATAACATAACCAAAATCTGTTGTTGCACTGAATTTTTCACTAAGCAAGACCCTTGTGTCCCTCCGTGTCAGCTCCTGAGCTGTGGCATTAAAACACACAACAGGAGAAATAGTGCAGAGAATAGCAACAGCTGAATTACTAGTGCATTTCATTACAGAACTCAAATTTTAAATGGGATTTCATTGGCACATGTTGGAGAAGTAATAGACATTGCCCTGGGCATAATTTTAATCATTTTTCATTTGTTCTATATTCTAGCTTCAGTGAGGGAACCGGCTCACTTTTAATAGTATATTTGCAGCCATGACATGAGTTATTGACTTGGTTATTTATTTAGACCATTATGTGCCAAAAAAATCTTGATATAATGAACATATATCAATTCCATCACCAGTATGGGAGGTAACATGATCAGTAGGGAGTAGAAAGAATATTACACACATTGCAATTTACAAACAGAGCAGCATATATTGACATATACATTTAAAACACTTAATTTTCTAGAACAACAAAAAAAAAAAAAGTGAAATGCAAACAAGCAAATCATATATTAATAAACATAAACGGTTAAGAACAAATTACCTACATATAAAGATTATTTTTCTGTGCAGCTGTAGTCTGAATATTGACTGAATCAATGGCTTTCAATTCAGAAAGCAAAATTTGCTTAATAGCATGAAGTAAAAGTTTTAATTGACATTTGAGGGAACATACAGTAGCTGAGAGTCTCTAAATGGATATATATATATATATATATCTTTTTCTTCCATAAAGCATGCAAAGTTTTTCTGAACAATAATCCCTACTACATGTCCCAGGGGGAAAAAAAAAAAAAGAAAAAGAAAAGGAGCTAGTCTGGAATTTTCCTCCATAAATATTTTTTGTGAAATAACAATCTAAGTGCTCTGACTGCTTGCCATTGGCAGAGATCACATCACATCCCTACACTGGATATCTTTTGCTTGGAAACTTGTTCCTGTGTAGAAGCTGGATAACAGGCAACTGCACCATTTTGAATTTTTTTTTTTTTTTTTTTTTTTTNTAACAGGCAATAGCACCATTTTTTTTTTTTAATTGCCTCTAATGCATAGTAGATTTCTGGGGCCGATATAATAGGTTAAAACTTCTTATTCTTGCTGCTTCTGATACTGGTACCTGATGGGTCACTGCTGGCAAGTGTTCAGGTCAGGAAAGTGAACTCTGTTGTACGTTGGTGCAAAACTGATCCTCAGTTCTACTGAGGTGCCATCTTCCATTTTCCTGCTCTTCTGTTTTCTGTTAGGACTTTTCACTTTTTCACATCCATACTTTTCTTTTTGACTATTGTGCAATAGTTACTCAATAATTTATATTTTGTCCTTTTTATTTATTTATTTATTTATTTGTTTATTTTTTGCTTCTCTTATCTTTTGCTTATGTCAAGGTCCTCACAGCTTGACAGCAGGGTAAATTTTAATCAGCTGAGCCAAAGTCACACAGCAGTGCTTCACAAAGCTGGGACTTTTCTCACAGGTGGCTGGGCTGTGGACTTTCTCCATTCCAGTCATCAAGTGGGTGTCTTGCTCTGTTTTGTGCACAGCTTTTTGAGAGTAAACTTTCTGAGTCAGTGCCCAACCCATATATGTCTTGCCTATGATATATAATACCTAATAAAACATTTTTTTTCAGAATAAGACATAATTCTTTATGTAATATGAATATTAATATTCTTTAGTTAATAAGTCAGTCCAACTCAGAGGTGATCCTTGCAAAATTACCTAGTTAACAAGGTTAACATGTTGCTCAGTAGTGCTAGTTTTTTCTTTTGTGAACCCCTAAGGTAACAAATCAAATGCTGGTCCAAAACAGAAGAAGAATATACTTTCTATTTATCCTAATTTCATTGCTGTAGTCCACATTAAGAAAAAATGGCAAAAAGGAGCCATAAAACTTATAAATTCGTCATTTACCTCAGATGTCAGTAGAAGCATAGATCTGTTCAATAAAATTGTCGCAAAAATTTACATGTTGTGTACTATCTACATACAAGACCAAACCTGTGAACCTTTTGATACAAATATGTGTTTTGACTTTAGTCTGAAAATAATGAATATACATCTTTCAATATCAGCTCAGTTCATACCTGGCCACCTTACTGGTGGGATCACAGGGAAAACTGAAAATGTGTACTTGAGTAAAATCTCAGTTGAAGATGACAAGCATATGACAGTCGAGCCCAAGCTACATCATAGTTTGACTCTCAGATTTCAGTATTTTTTTTTTTTTTTACTTACAGAAGAGATGGTACCAATCACATACTATGTTTAAAAAAATGTACTGGAGAACGGAGACTATTTCACACAGTCTTTCATTGGAAGTACATATAGATGAGAATGCAACATCTCACTGGTTGACATAGTTCGCAAGTGGACATGAAGAGTTGCATTTTGATCCTTAAATTGAACTGGGGACTATATGAATTTGCCTTTGCTTCCATGACATTTTTCTGAAACTGCTGTTAGAAGAAATGTTTGTATCAAACTTTGTTGTAATTACACCAACAGTTAAGAAATAAGAATTTCCCCAAAGGTGTTCATAATCTTTACTATGACTCTTTTGCAGCATTGTGATTGAAAAGGATTATTTTCTGCCCAGTAGTGCATATCTTCAGAATATATTACAAGTCTTACATTGGAGATAAGAATGAAAATGATTGAATGAAATGAAAACAAATGGATCATTGCATCTTGAAATAGTACTACTTAGATTCTTGGTAGATGTTCCTTTTTTTGCAAGTCTGATCAAAATGAGAAATAAATTTTTGGTATTTTAATGGTTTTATCTATTGGCTTAAGCATTATATATCTTTATATACTAGTGTAGATATAGTGTATAACTGTGCAGTTTGAAAAGATGCATTCCATTTAAATGCACATAGGTAAGATTATTAGACGCTTCATAATTTTAAGAATATTTTTAAAATTATTTTTCAGCCAATAACTGCAGTTTCACTAATAATTTACTACATAGTTGTAAAAAAGTAAAAGTAGGTAAATTTACCTACATGATAATTTGTGTAAAATTAATATTTCCAAGATCATTTTCTATCCACTTAAAAAAATGCTTAATGTTACAAAATTATGTTATTTTGAATTTTCTTACATTTTAAAAATGAAGAGAAGTATAACTGAACTCCAGAAAAAACTGAGCTAATATTTTTTTCCACATATCTGATTTATCACTGAAGAGAATCTTCTAATTAGTGCTTTGACCGTTATGAAGATAATTTACTGAATCTTTCGTTAGTAACAGGTGAGGCAGGGATTATGAATTAAGATTATAACTTTTTGTGATTATAAGAAAATCTACTTCGAAAGGTTTTGGGCATTCCTTTGCCTACATAATTTGGTATCTAGCCTAGCTTGCAGAAACTCGCTTTAAATCATTCTAGCTTTGTTGGTAATATCTAACAACAAACAATAGGCAAAATTTCAGACATTCTTGAGCAAGGCTTTGCAGAGCAGATCTCCTGCCTCAATTGAACTGTTCTTGTCTCTTGTGATACTACTAAAAATTATTATTAATGAAAAGAATATTTAGAATTAATGAGATGTGTCATCACATATCAGAGTTTTCCAGGCAGTTATACACATGTCTTACTGAAAACCTCAAAAGTGGTTGGACTTAATATTCGCAGACACCATATGCAGATGTATATATGCAAGTAAGGCTAGCTAGTATTTTAGCTGTTTGCTAACAGCTGTTCTCTAGCTGTTTTCTAGACAGAAATCTGCATATGTCCAACCATATTTCCTAAGAAAGGAATCTAAAGTAATCTTAAAGTAATCTTAAAGTAATTAAAGTAATTAAAGTAATCTTTGTGGTGTCAGATTCTTGCAGCCTTCCACACATTTTTCCACAGAAGCCCTATGACATGCCCAGAGAGGTTGTGGAGTCTCCTTCTTTGGAGATCTTTAAAACCCGCTTGGACGCAGCCCTGTGCCACGTGCTTTGGGTGACCCTGCGTGAGCAGGCGGGTTGGACTAGATGACCTCTGAGGTCCCTTCCAACCTTAAGCATTCTGTGATTCTGTGATTTGCCTGGAATGACTTCTTCTGTGAGAAGTTTGAGGGACAGGAAGTGAGCACTACTTAGGAAAGACTCTCTTAAGAATTTGTTTGGGAGCTTAATGCTTGATAGTTATGCCAAGAGGAGCTTATTAACTCTACAGGAGGTTTTTCTGTTGGCAAAATGTCTTTTAGCTTTAGCTCAGCAATATCTTTAAGCACATGATCTATGCCTTCCTATTCAACAAAGCACACTGAAGCATATGCTTAAATTTCATTCAATTCAGTGGGATTTCTGCATGTTTAAGTTGAGGAATGAAGCTGGTTTAGTAATGAACATACTATTTTTGCTCTAGATTTAAGGGGCTAACTGTGTATATCTTGCCAGTCATGGGCTCTAGAGAGGGCCTTGAGAACTATAGACCAGTGAATCTGTTTTTTTTTTTTTTTTTCACAAGGAGTATAGTAGAGTTAATTGTAAGGGTTAAGAATATTGAGCACATGCATGAACACACTCTGGGAAGGGAAGAGTTTGAGTTCTGGCAAAAGGAAATAGTTGCTCCACCTGATGAAGTTAGGGAAATAGGAGACTGTCACATGAAGCTGCGGAGGCAGAAGCGAGCAGCAGGCTAAAAAGGACTAGATAAATTCCTGAGAAGAAGGTCCATAAATGGTTAGCAACAAGCTTAGACAGGAATATACTCTCCAACAACCATAACACAATTCTGTTTTCCAGATCAGCATAAAGAAAATAAACAGCAGAAGGTGATGGCATTCACATGCTCTGCACATTCCTGAATAACATTTTCTAAAGCTAGTTTCAGAGACAAAATAGATGTCCTATAATTCTGATACAGCAAGACATTTCTTGCCTTTGTATTTTATAGATGTATTCTTTCATTTGTAGTTTAGGCAATTTGGAGTTTGATCTATTATTTCCTGAGTAACTTTGCTTTGATGAGGACCTTTTCGTGGCATCTTATACAGAACACTGGTCTGAAGAATCTCACTGATTTTGGCCTGGCAGAACAAAATTTTCTGTATTCTGATAGAATCTGGCACATTTGAGTCATCCCTGGAGACTTTCCTTCTTCATTTAAAATACAGATAACCTTCCCTATTTAAATGAAAAACACAATTAGCGTTAAGACATTTTCAGTGGAATGTCCTTGACTTTGTGAGATTTTAACTCTGTGGTCATGAGTGGATCAAAATTCACTTATTTCATTCATTTATTACTTCTCTGATTAGAGTCTTGATCTATAGAAAAAAAAATCCAAGTATTGACAAAACTTTACACTGGAACTGGGCAGCTATTAGTTGTGCATTGAGATGTTACACAAAAGGTCTGTAGACAGTGTGAAGTATGACTTACCTAGCAGGAAATGGAGGTGGGAAAGCTATCAGAAAAGTATATAATCAGACAATTATTATTAGCTGGTGTAGAATTGCTATGAATATTGCACAGAGGACTTTTTAATAATCACAGTCACGTACTTCCTATAAAGATTTGCTATCCCTGGCAGCTAGATGCAGTTTTCATCAAAAAAACATCATTGGCTCTTGATGAAAGACCCGCATGCTGACTACTGACGCATCATACAACAGGATAATGCTTATTTATTTGTTTTAAATTTATGTCTCAGAGAAGAAAGCCAATACCTCTATTACTTGCAGGACTATACAAGACCTCAAGTACCTCAAGGAGGCAGTGGGAACTGAAATATATGCTGAAAGCTGAAGCATGTTATTATTGAATTGGCTGTGGCAATGGGCAGCTTATTATGTAGGGTCACATGGTAACAAGATAAAACAATGGTATATTTACTGTTATTGATAGTCTGACTTGCTGCTATATTCAAGGTGGGATTACAATTTACAAGTCTTTACTGATGTTGTTTAAAAAGAACCCACAAAATGGCCAAGAAACCACTTCCTGATTATATGATAGAATATCATTGAGAACAGAATTGAAGATTGCATGAAAAAAATTAGTCTTCCTTTTTCCATTACATGCTCCTGTGAATAAAAAATGTTTGTGTTTATGGAGTTATCTCAGTTCAGATGGTGATAATAAATGATCTGGTTAATGTTAGGAAAGGTCTAATGTTCTATCTACCCTCTGCCAGTTTTAATCTCCCCACTTTTTATCTGTTCCTCCATTTGCTAGCAGAGGTAAGCGTGTTTAGGCTTTTAAAGATATGGTTTTGAGAGTCTTTCTTTTCTCTCTCTCACTCTCCCTTCCCTTTTTTTCATCCCACATCCCAATATTACTTATATAGGGAGACATGTGTCATATTGTGTCATATTAAGGCACGTACTCCAGTATAATGAACCAAAGAGACTTTATTAAGCATCAGATAAATCTTATATACTATACTGTCCTGAATACCTTATATATCTAAAGGCATGCAAAGCACAGTTACTAAATAAACTAATAATCTAAAGGATTACATCAAGACTGTCCAATCAGCTTCTTGGTCATGCAGCAGCCGTACAGTTGCTTTTGTTCTTTGTTTGCTGATAGAACAAGTGCACTGCCATCCCTGAAGTTGGTTACCTTCTAACTAGGTATCCCGTACTACTCCTTGTTTGCTGATGAAACATTGCACTGCCATCCTTGAAGCAGGCTTTCACATCATATGTTCATTGGAGGATATATGAACATATCTTTAGAATCCTACAGCAATGAAAAATGTGTTACAGAAAAGTTTGACTTTTGGAGTAAACAAGGCAAACTCCAATATAGTTCAGCATATCAATAAGATAAAAAGAATTAGCAAGAGGATGGTAAAACTTTTTTCCTCATCAATTTCAGCTGTTATTTGGATTTGTCTAGACTGCTGTAAAAACTTTTATTTTTTAGTAAGAAGTTGGAAGAGACAGCAAAAAAATCTTGATTTAAGCTCAGGGTTGGGAAAAAAAAAGTTATTTTTACTGTAGAAATGTTACACATAAATAGTGATATATTTTCTTTGCAAGTGTTAGGCTGCTTCTATGATCACGTAGGAAATGAAATGGTAAGGGTTAGTACAGACATATTTGTATACATATGTATATTTTAGATATGTCAGTACAAATACTTTAAAAGAGAGGAATAGGGTGTGGGTTTGCAAAATCTACATATTCTTTTCTTCTTTTTCAAAAAGTGGCAACTGTTTTCCTTTGTACCTGAGGGAACAGATTTAAGGAATGTAGAAGAAAGGTTCTGCATTGTTATTTCTCTGATAAATGCACAGAGGAAAGTAAGTGCTAAAAATGTCATATGTTGTAATGAATGTAAGTAATTCTTTTTATTGGAATCTCAAACCAGGCAGAAGTGGAGCACGTTTTAGTAACAAACTTCAGATGAAGATAGTAGAGAATGTGTAGAGAAATGGTACTCAAAAAGAATTCCCCCCAAAATATAAAGGGGGAGATTGAATCAGATAAGTATTTTACTTGAGGTCTTGTGACTGTTTTGTTGTTTAGGTATTTTTTAAAAAATAATTTGTGGTTATTTGTGGTTATTATTTCTCACAAATTCTGCTGTTGTTATTTTAGCACTGACACTATTTAGATCTGAAATCTCTTGACACATAACTGCCAGTATTATTTTATTACAGTATTCCTACATTTCCATGTTCTATTTTAAATGCTGATTGAATAATTCTAGATCGCCTTTCACTAATTATATTATCTGAGAATTAGACCACTGTTATATTTGCTATTGTTTTTGCTACTACCAGCCAAGTACAGCAAAGACTAGTGAAAGAGGATATAATGATTAAGGGCCCTGCTATGAACAAAATTATTCCTTTTAACCCTATACGTTTGCTTCTTGTGTAATCTTCTTCAGCCATATTTGTTCACTGCCACACTCACTGCTATGATCACTGCTACAGCATCTGCAAAATTTACAGGTGGTATTGAAAAATATTTAGAAAATTCATGGATATCCAGTCATGTCTATGACATGCGATAGCTCCAAAAGCATTAAATACTAAGATAATGCACATGACATAGGAAGTTTTTAAGTCTCAGGGTGCCTTTAGCCCAATAGCCACAGCTTACTATATGACCTATATGACTACACACTTTCTTGCACTTTTCAATGGACTATGCCTTTAAATGTAAGCAAGAGATTTTTCCACCAATAAATAACAAAAGTAAGTATGACTAAAGTCACTCAAGTTCCACATAAATGTTAAAAAAAAAAAAAAAAAAAAAGTGAACTAAGGAGGAGAGAGCGTTGGAGGGAAGACTCCAGTGGAGCTTCTGGACTGGTCGACAGAGAGACCTCTCCCATCTTCTGGGGCGAGTGATGGTTGCACATTTGCACATCAGAATTAGCTAAATACACCACACTGTAGTAAGAGAATTTCCTGTACTGACATCGGAAACCTGCTTTGTAAATGTTGCCTTTGAATAAATCCTGCTTTTGTGAACTCAGCTCCTTGTTTTGAAGGTGATGGAGCCTACCGTTGTCAGTTTGTCAATGCAGTACTGCCAGATTCAGGCCTATAGATACCACAGCATTTGATATCTGCCCATCGCTGCTTCAAACGGCAACACAATGGAAGGTGACTTCTGAGGTTCATGAATTGTTTCTATTTATTCTTCTTGTTTTATGTTGATGATAAAGTTACAAAGCAAACTTTTTCATTGCTGAAAATAGGAAAATCAGCAGAGATAAATTCAAGAAAAAACACCTCCTGAATGTCTTTCTGAAGGCATTTCAGAATGCAAAACAGCAAAATACAACAAAAAAAGATTAGGGTATTATTTTTTAGAAAATATGGGAGTTTAAAAATGCTTTTATATTGTTATATTAATCAATTTTTTTTTTTAAAGAACCCAGTTCAAAATTATTAGAATACAACTTTCTTTGTCTGAATACTGACCTGTATTTTATGATCTTGGATATTGTGTGGAGAAAGCAAGATAGAAATTGAGAAAACAGGCTTTTAATAAAAAGTAAAGTCCTAATACAAAATATTTCAGATATCCTACAAGAATCTGCCAAGAGAACACTGAAACAGGCACCCTGAAACAAGCACTCTTTGACTCAAAAAATGTTTATTTTTTCCCATTAAAATGTATACAGAATCACAGAATCATTATGGTTGGAAAATACCTTCAAGATCACTGAGTCCAACTGTAAGACCTTCAGCACCCTGCTCTTTTTTGAAAAAAGAAGGACTGTATGGGGACATGAAAAGGGAATACTCAGTTCTATTTCTCTTAAAATCTCTTGAGAAGTCTGAAAATATGTGACATATGAGAAGAGGTTGTGGAGTTTATGAATTTGTGATCTTTTTGTCTGAATAGTAACAAAAAAAAAAAAATTCCCACAATCCGCTTTTTTTTAATCTGGATTGTTTATTTAACAAAGACTAGCCTGAGAGGTAGAAGGGCAGTGAATTAAGAACAGTCGTGTAATCTTCCCTATAGTGCCTGATCTCTCATATCTTTTTGAACTGAATACTTTTCTTTTTTGATAGTTTTTGAGCAAATAAATCTTTTCTGGGGCCTGAACTCTCCTGAGTGAATAAATGGAAAATGAACATTCCACTGGATTTTATAGACTATTTAAACAGACTTAATAGGATTTCCTTATATAACAAAAAAGAATATAAAAAGAAAATATAATTAAGGGAGATACTGTACAGTATCATTAAATAGAAAGAATATTTAATCAGGACAATGACAATGGCATGATGGCTATTTGTTCTAAAATAATACATTCTGAAAACAGACTGGATGTAATGGGCTATAAGGTGCTACTGCCCGCACCTCATGATCAATTTTCCACAGCCAAATGAAAGACTAATTTGTACTGAAGGCGGATCCCCTCAAAACACTTTTATGTCATAAAATATGCATTTTTTTTAAAGAGCAAGTACTTCAGTAAGGTTCATGCTCTTTTGAGGCAAGCTCTTATGATGTTCGTTCTCTAAAGAACAATTTAATTAGATATCAAAAGTGTCACTTGCAGTGAATAAAAATCTCTAAATACGTAGGTTAGTGCAATGTGTAACCTGTAGAAGTGAAAGGAAATGATTTCTATTTTACTCTGTTGTTGTAGAGAATAACAGGGAGAATCACAATACTTGTTTACCAGCAGAGGAAACCTGTTGCCTAACTTAAGGCCTGAGTCACTATCCATTAATGGGAGACTTTCCACTGACTTCACTGAGTTATGATTTCTGGGTATTTGTTTCAGCAGAAAAAATAGGATAAAGCCCAATAGATCATGTTATTATTGCAACTTATAACACTATACAGGAAATGTATAGCTAAAATTATTGTCTTATAATTATATACCTAAGATTATAAATTTATCAGACAGTAATGATAACAATGCTGATTTTTTTCCCTCTGAGAACTCCTGCTATGCTTAGACTTTGTTTTTCCTTGAACTACAGTAAAATGGACATTTGTGAGGTCAACATTATGGTCTATTTTTGAATTTTTCTTTGCAAGCACTACCTGAAATTAAATAGTTGTGGGATGTACTAGTGTGATCGTGTTCTACAGTAAACCATCTAGAAAAATTTTTGAAGGTTCTGTCTTATCCTTTTTAAATTCAATCTCAACCTTACTTTACATTATACACAGAGGAAATAAAAGGTGGGACAGGGAGGAAGAAGGTGAAGGAGAGATAAAAAGAAAGTGTGATGTTCTGGATATCATTCCACAGAGGGCAGTAGTCTCATTAAGCATGCCCAGTAAAAGCCATAGCATCCCTCAAAAAATTGTGCAGTTTAGAGGAAACAACTGATTCTTATAGTTGTTGAAAAAAAAGTGATTTTAATTTTTTTTAGAAACAAATCAGGAGGAAACATGTTTTATGTCTCTAGTGCAAACCAGTGGAAATCAGTTATCTGTCTCAATAGTGTATCAAGATACAGTATATTTTACTAAAACAAACAGTTTTATATTAAAATAGAAAGAGAATATAATATCAAATGCATGTTAAATTTTTTGCCACTTCAAACAAATGCTGACATTTTAAATCTTATTCATAATTTCTGTGTATATTAATTATAGATATAATATAACAGCCACTAAATATAGAATCCAATAAAATTTTGCTTGAGTTATGAATGCAGAAAAGTGTTATTGTTAATTAGAGAAGTTAAAAGGAATTATTAACATTTTTAAAGATACATTTTTTTTTTTCTCCCTTGAAAAGTTCTGGCCTCTTTTACTTGCAGTTCTATTTCTTTTTAAACTTGCTGGATGATAGCCTCATTTCAGATCAAGGCTGTGGCCCAGTTCTTATGTAACTGAAGAGGGGACAGCAAGCAATCGTACATCCTTAAGCATTTGAATTACTTTTTGATGTACTGCATCTGGACTGCTGGGTCAGGACAAGTGGTGCTGTGCATCAAGTTCCCCCTCATGGTGAAAGAGAGTGCAGAGAGACTGATGACTTACCTACTGCCACTATGTAATCCAGAACAGCTGACCTGGAGCAGAACAGTGTTGGAGTTGGACTCTGTCAAGCCATCCTTAAAACTAGGTGACAAGGAGGCAGGTACGCGACACAGCTGGAGGTCAAGAAAGCAAAGCTGTAGAATGTAGAATGTAGAATGTTTGGCTTTTTGATGTGCAGTAAGCCACAAGCAATTTTTTAATACATTTTCTCTTGCCAATCACACTGCTATATTGCTGCTGTTATATGGTTATAGCACCAGCTTGTTTCTTGTGGGGTTGCTGTTGGCTTTCACATTGTTTGTTTTTCATTTTTGTTCCAGTATAATAATCTAATTATACTATAATCTAATCGAGGCTTATGCAGGGTCTCCAAATCTATTGTGAAGTGCACTTCATCTGCAGGTGAACAGGCAGGACCCCAAACTGAAATCTTTCCAACTTGTCTGTGATGCTCATAAACTTGACATGACGCAAATCCTGCCTGCTTTCACCTTTCAGAAGTACCAGAATCATATTCCCATGCTAATGAATTGAAAACCTCCATCTGATTTCATTGGCAGTAGCACTGGACTCCAGAAGTTAGAACGTGGGTGGAGTAGGCTATGAAATTACCTGTCAAAATCTATTTGTAAACAATCATTCAGTCTGTAAAGCAGCTTTGCAACCCATCAGCATGAGTGAATAGATGGAGCTCTTCCTATGCATTTCATGCTGCCTTTTGAAATTTTCCAGAAATAGCTTTTATTTAGAGCTATGGCTTGGCAAAAAGTATCTTTTCATTCTGTGCTTAAAATATTTTAATGCAAACACCTCCTAAGCAAGCGGGAACTGAATTTTCCTTTTGATGGTTGACTTTTCACAATGAATTACAAAAGAAGTCAGTAGTGTCAGAATAAGTATGCAAAATCTTTAAAAAGAGCCCACCCAGCTTGTCTGTTCAGTAGCTTTTCTTTGCTCTCGATCACTTTTTGCAAATCCTCTAGCTGTCAGTATTTTAATGAAGCTGTTTATAGCTAAAGGAAAGCACAGATTAGATCAAATACCGCAGGGAGTTTGTAAGATCAAAGCTTATCCTTTCAAAAGTCTAATACTGCTAGGTTGTGCTGAAAACTAGAGTTCTAGTTAAATAAAAATATTGACTTATCTTGAAGGCACACTTATCTGTTTTACATAAAACTTTCAAACATTTTCTGTAATTAGTATTGTATTGTTGTCTATAAAGCATACATAAATGACACATTTTAATGAGACAGTTTTTATCCAGGTTTTGTTGATTGACAAAGTGCTAACAGTAGCCCCTTAGCTAAGAATACATTAGGAATATTTTGAAGTAGAATGAAATCCATATTTGGAGTAGATTAAGTGGAAAGCAAAGCTCCTTGGTATCTTAAGGAGGGAAAGAGCCTATTTTGATATTTTTATTCTTATTAGTGTCAATGTATTTCTAGATAGTTTGATTAACATCTTCTTAACAGTAGTCTGACATAGCTCTGAATTCTTAGATTTAGTTTGAATTAAACTTTAAATATTAAAACCTTAATAGGAAGTCATCTTGCATTGTTATAAGTTTTGCTTTCTCAAATGGATTTTTGTACCCCCTACATGCTTTAAAGCAGTTATCTGCAAATTTGGGATTATCCATCCAGGACCATGAAAAGTCATTTGAATGAATTCCAAAGAATTCATTCAAAGAAGTCATTGAATTCCAAAGAATGGAATGTTAACGTTGATTCACAGAAGAGTAAGATGTTACAGTGAGTTTTCCACTGTTTTCTGACTTCTTCACTGTCTGAATTCTTTTATACCTTCCTACCCCCTTATTTGAAATAAATTAGATATTAATGTACATAAAATTAGATTTACAAGCTAAAATTGAATTTCTTT
The DNA here is from genome assembly GCA_013398315.1 of Nothoprocta pentlandii. Lineage (NCBI taxonomy): Eukaryota > Metazoa > Chordata > Aves > Tinamiformes > Tinamidae > Nothoprocta > Nothoprocta pentlandii. The sequence continues at coordinate 84,413 of VZSG01001212.1, forward strand.
AGTCAAAAAAAAGGACCAACCCAAAAATTATTGAAGAAAACATGTTATAAAAGGTAATATTTATGGAAAACATTTCATATTCCATAATGTACCTTTAAAACTTAGAGATTTTCAAAAATGTAAGAGGAAAATAGATTCGAAATCTAAATTGATTTTTTTTTGTTGTTGAATTTTAACCCCATCAGAATCTGATGTAGGATACTTGTATTCTCTTTTAAGCAAGGAACATTTTTTAATTCTTTGTTTTAAAATTTAGAAAAGCTATTAGAGCTACTGTCAGTGTATCTACTGTATCTACTGTCAGTATGTCTATTATATATATGTATTATTTAATCAAAAATATTATAAGACTCTCTTACAGGTGACTGCTAAGGTAATTATGCTGGATTAGATCTCTGGAATCTGTAGTTCTCTATCTACTATTAATCTACTGTAGGGATGTAGCAAGGACTTTCCCAATGTAACACATCTCTGTGCTGTTTTTGAACTGTCACATTTGATCTGTATCATTTGATTCATGACTTTTCTGCTAGAGACATTGACAAACAGTTTTAACATTGGATTGATGATGAGATGGGCGCATGATCATTTTAAACTTAAAATAGCCAGAATATTTTGGGTAGGTTGTAAACAAGTGTCTAGTGATGGATATTTTAACAATTCATATGACCAATTGAAACCAAATTATATGCAGGATGGAAGCATATATAATATATTATTTTTCACTTGAACCATTCTATGAACTGACTGAAAGCCTTCACTGACTACTTCCAGGACCCTGCTTTATATAAGAACTCACTGCTAGAATTAGTATGCCACTGTATATAAAATCAGTACAAAAATGGCACACGTTCCTTATTTTCCACCTTCTTTCTTTCTTATTTATTTATTTGTTTATTTATTTGAAATTCTGTAATGCATACCTAAGGGATAAACATTTAGATACATCACTTGCACAATGTTTGAGCACTTAATCTTCTAATAGAATTCTATAAATCATAAAATTTTCTTACAGATTTTACAAATACACTACTAGTAAAAAAAGACAAACATCTTTTCAATTAAATACTCCTTCACTAGTTTGTTTCAAATTTCCTCTATCAACATTTCATTTATTTGTATGCTGGCTTTTCTTTTTGAAAGGTGTTCCATACTAAATTTGCTTGAAGTCACTCAAGCAAATCAAATGTATTTATATGTATTTGAAGAATTAGTGCAGACATGTATCAATCATTTACTCTCTGATATCAAAATTTTGATGTCGTTTTATAAATTCATGCTCATAAAGGGTGGCACGGTGTTTCAGTATTGCAGAAGAGTAATAATGCCCTGAAGAACTTTTCCTTAGTGATCATGACAGGAGAGAGAAAGGCACTAGACCCTAGGAAAGTACAATCCCTAACCCCAGCCTAGTGGCTTGAGAATAAAATTAGTCATGCTCAACTTGTTTTCCTGAGATCTGAAGTCCTGTGTAGCAANAAAAAAGAGAGAGAGAGCAAGGGAAAACATTGATTTATGGCAGTCACTGGCAGAACTATGCAGAAGGAATGGAAGAGCTATATATATATAATGTACATCTTGACTAAGTGATAACTAAAGAGTGAAAGATTCGTGATAAATTGAGCAGTGCAGCTACTACAAAAATGGGGTTAAGTGCACATTTGTTTCATTCTGCACAGCTGTTTCTTCAGAGCATTTCCCTACTCCTTAATATTCATTGCTAGCAAACACTCATGCAGAGAAGTTTTTGTTCAACATGAATGTTTAGGAAATTACTGTTCTCTGTACGAATATTTAGTTTTGCATTCAAAAACCCAAGCATTAACGACCAATTTTATGGGTTTGTTATTCATCATTTAGTGTTCTTCTGATTCATAAGTTTCATTCTTTTAGTCAAAGAACAATGAAACTATAACTTTTTGGCAATCATGTGCCAAAAACAATATAATAATAATTATAATGAAAAGTTCACCAAAAAATTCCAATTGGTTGATCTTTGATTAAGCTTGTCAAAAAAAATATTAAAAAAAAAACAGATCTAAGATATTTGCTTCTGAAAACAAATGACTGAAAACAATGCAAAATTGCCTTAGAGTAAATTCAATATATTTACTCTATGATTAAATGACATGCAGGGAGATTGTTAGGTAAGCATTATTCAAAGAGGTCAAAGATAAAAGGGGTGAATTAAGCTTTAATCCCTTTTAAATGCAGCTATATTAGATTTAATATGGAGAAAACTCTCAAAATAAAATATCAATATTAATCTCAAATAAAATCAATATTAGCAATAAGTATTGATTTGTAATGTTACTAGATTTTTCCTGCAGGGAAGGTGGCAATTTTCATGACATAAGCAGTTGAAAATAACAGAGAGAAACATTGTACCAACTGATATCAATGAGTATAAAAGATAATCTAACTTCTTTATTTCATAGCTAAAAGGATATCAGGCAAAAATAATTTTATGATTCTCTCTAGGGTGGGCTACTTGTCATCTGCCAGTAATAATTACAGCTGGTTGATTTTCATGAAACAGTTCCTTGAAATCAAAAATGGTCCATCCCCACATGCAGAAAGCCATGCAAATGTGGCAGGACCACCAGTGTGGATGACTAAGGAGCTCCTAACAAAATTCAGATGTAAAAAGAAAACAAGGCACAGGTCACCCGTAAGGAATATAGAGACACTCTCCAAGTATGATGGCTTAGCATTAGTAAAGCCTAGCTGGAATTGAATCTGGCAAAGGGTATGAAGAACAAAAGGAAGGGCTTCCACAGGAACTTTAGCTGCAAAATATAAATAGAGAAAGTGTGGACCCACTGCTAAGTGGGTTTGGACCGTAGGGACAAAGGATGTGAAAAAGAGTGAAGTAACCAATGCCTTCTTTACAGGCAAGATTTTCCTGCAGGAATTCCAGCATTCTGATAACTGTGGGAAAAACTGAATCAAGGAAGATGTGCTTTCGGTAGAGGAGAAGCAAGTCGGAGAGTAAAGAAGATGGTCATATGCAGGTCCATGGCATCCAATGTCCCTGGAATGAGGCTTCCAGTTCTAGGGTCCCCAGTGAGAGACAGGGAAATACTGGAGCAAGTCCCATGAAGTTATAAAAAGTTATAGGGAAAGGTATAGGGGTATCTTATCAATACATATTACACCTGAGAAGGAAGAAGTAAAGAAGACAAAGCCATACTGTTCTCATACTGTCCAATGACAGAACAAGAGCAATGGGCATGAATTGAAACATGGGAAATTCTTTTTCAATATAAGAAAGCATTTATTTCTGTAATGATGACCTAATCTGGGAACAGGTTGAACAGGTGTGCTTCCCCTGACATTGCACTAAGATGAAGTTTGGACTAGAAGATCTTCAGAGACACCTAGCCTCAACAGTTCTATGAGTGTAACATTTTCTCTGATAAGGACTAATTATCATTTCAGTAGATGGAGCTGGTGAAGTCAGACAAGTTTGAGACACCTGGGAACTAACTCCCTCAAGGGAAGTGAGGGAAGATCTAGATCCAGTTCCAATGGCAAGAGTATGCAGCAGTATATTGTGGATAATTCAGCTTACCATTTTGAGCTAATGGAAAGTGAGACCTAAAGCATCTGTAAGTTTCCCTTTCTGGGTTTGATTTTTTGACTTTAAGCGTACTGATGGTTTCAGCATTCCATTCTTTTCTATGCACTCCATTCTCCTGATTCTGATATATCTATGCTCAAATCAGGGGTTGGAAAAACTCTCATGTCACTTTGCCAACATTTTCTACATCAATAGTACTGAATTAAGAAAAAAAAAAAAAAAAAAAAAGTACAGAGCCAGCAGCCTTGCCAGTTCCTTTCAGTAATCATTTTATCAATTGTTTTTAGCACTTTACAGAATTGCAGAATGGTTAAGGTTGGAAGGGACCTCTAGAGATCACCTAATTCCAACCCCCTGCTCCAGCAGGGACACCTAAAGCACATGGTACAGGGTGGCATCCAGGTGACTTTGGAAGATCTCCAGAGAAGGAGATCCACAACCTCCCTGGGCAGCCTGTGCCAGGGCTCTGCCACCCTCACAGGAAAGAAGGTTTTCCTCACATGCAGATAGAACTTCCTCTGTTTCAATTTGTACCCATTACCTCTTGTTCTGTCACCAGCCACCAATGAGAAGGAATTGGCCTCATCCTCTTTACATTCTCCCCTCAGGTATTTGTACATATTGAATAGATCCTCTCAATCTTCTCAAGGCTAAACAGGCCCAGTTTGCTTAGTGTTTCCTCATACGAGAGATGTTCCAGTCCCTTAATGATCTTTGTTGCTCTCTGCTGAACCCTCTCTAGAAGCTTCACGTCCCTCTTGTCCTGGGGAGCCCAGAACTGCACCCAATACTCCAGGGGCGGCCTCACCAGAGCTGAGGAGAGGGGCAGGATCCCCTCCCTTGACCTGCTGGCAACACTCCTGGTGCAGGCCAGGATCCCATTGGCCTTCTTGGCCACGAGGGCACACTGCTGACTCATGGTTAACTTGGTGTCAACCAGGACTCCCAGGTCCCTCTCCGTGGAGTTGCTTTCCAGCAGGTCAACCCTTAAAACTTACTCTACTTAATTAAAACAAATACATTGAATATCTATATTTATCTCCTTCTTTCTTCAGAAAGCTACCTTTTCCCAAAGAAGGAAGAGGAGATACACAGGTTCTTGATTTTCTTGCCTTTCTTGTATTGTGACTATTACAATCTATCCCAAGGATTTGGGCTACAGTAAATATAGGGAATAGGCAAGCTTATACATATTTCAAACTACTGATGTGTTTGTAAGCAGGCAAAATCCCTGGTAATGATGAAAATTGTTATGATTTTGGTAGTAAAGTTTGTCAACACCCTTTTTAACAATTTTTAAGAAATCTGCATTTTTCTCCCAGATTTTAAGTTGCAAAGGGTGTTCAAATGAGTGAAATGAAGCTAAGCCCCATGATCAGTGGATTGCAGGGGCATTACTGTTATCTTTCATAGAAATGAGCAGCTTTGACATCCTATTTTGATACACTATAAAGACAAAACAAACAAATAAGCAAACAAGAAAAGCACAAAACGAGATAATTTAAAAAAATAACTGATGAAACAAGGAAAGAAAAGGAAATGACATGAATCTATCCTTCAGCCGAAAGTAGAACTGAGACACAAGAATGTAAGCAATAAGAAGTGAAAGCAGTCTAATTTCACTAGTTTGTAGTTTTGTAGATGTTCATGATCAATATTTTCTTCTAGCTTCCTACTGTACATGCTGTTCCATGTGAAAGCGGGATCCCATAGATTATAATATCATGTCTGCTCAATCACATTTACAAATAATGAAAAATGACTTGACAAGGATTATTAAACAACATAAAGCAAATAAAACAAAGGAAGTGGAAATAACAAGGTATCAACATTCTTCCTGAACAGTTATTTCTTCGAATATATAGCTGATGGTGTAGCTATATATACCATCATACTATACCAGTACTTCTGGTATATACCATCACCAGTATATATTTACTCAGAACAGAGACTGATAGTGTAATTTTTTGAGCTCTCACTTTTGCTAAATGGTTTCCTGGATAGAGCAAGAATATCAAAATAACAACAGAAAATCCTTAGATCATTTCTTCTTAAAATGAAAACCTATTATTTCTGTGATTCTGTGAAGTATTTATTTTATGAACTTGATCACTCCCGTGTTCAAGTATATGCAAATATATGATTACTGCTTATAATACACAAGTTTGTTGAAATAGTAGCTCAATTAGATAATCAAGAGGAAAGTTGACTCTTCCTGAGAATGAAAGCTTTGGCAAAAGTCTACAGATAGAAAATACTTTTTATCACGAGCCCCCTATGAAAAAAAAAAATTCCATGCAAAAATGTTAAGGCAAATCTCTGTCTCCTTTCATTTTATTTTAATTTTTTCATTTGTAATAAGAGCGTAAGAAATCTCCTAGAGTTAGTCCAGTCCTCTGCTAAAATACTCACCTTGTGTTAACTTCTCTTGCTTCTTTTAGGCAGCTATATCTCACTTAGATTTCTCTATTCCATCTCAGACGTGCAGAATACATTGCTCAACTATTTCCCCTCCCTATCTCCAGATAACTAAAAGATCACACTGACAATGCAGTTCCTTTTCCCATTTATACAAAATTAGACTGCTAGAAATTCCTTTTGGATGTGCTTGGATCAAGATTTGGCTTAATGAGTCAGAATTAGCATTTCAGAAATTGTAGTGGACGTTTACTGCCTATGTAAAAACAAAGACACCACTCCTGGGCCATTAGGAGGCAGACTGAGTTTGTAAAGAGATCATTAAGGAACATGTCCATATTATCCTTATCTTAGGCTAAAGGAGGAGTTAGGCACATCTCGAATTCTTGATAGGGTAAGGTTTGCTGAGTAGAAAAGAGAGTGGTGGTGCTGTGGGAGTGAATTCGTGACAGGAAGGAAGCCTTCATTAACTGCTTAGTGCCCCTGCCTTTTTAGGCTAAAGGGTTTGCATACGGAACTTTTGCTTCATTAGAACTATTGTACAACATTATTATGATCTCCTCTGAGACAGGTTCATTCCAGCTCATGTCATGAATCTCACTACAAAACCTTGCTGCCATTGGCATTTGAGTCACTATTTTACTGGAGCACACAGGCTGGTCACTGACACCAGTCAGGCTTCCAGAATCATAGGGAAATTCATCAGCACACTCTATAACCATATGGGAATGGATTAACCTTGTAAGCCAGGTCAAAAATGAAAAAAAACTTCCATTGTCCTACAGCAGTATGAGTATGATGGCTATTTCTGCTGGCTTGTGTAACTATTAATCCCATTTGTTCTATATGTGTGCCTAATTCTCATGCTTCCAAGAAATTCTGAAGGCTTACATTTATTACCACTGTCTTTGTGATATTCCTTTCTGCTACTGTATATAAATTACTGCATGCTAAAGAAACTCCAGTTCATGCTTGCCAGGGGTATATTCATCAATATGTTCAGTATTGACGGACCTTGTATTGATGGACCAAGCAAGTTTTGCAAACTAGCAGATGGAGACTGAGGCTTGTAGAGAACTCCTGAGATGTGGATTACTGTAGGTGAGAATTCATGCCCTGGTTTCAGCTCCACACTTCTTGGTGATTGCCAATACAGATTGCCAAAGGGTGAACTTTAAAGTAAAATAGAGTGAGTTTATTTCAATAAAAATATGAAAATTGTATTCTAATAATAATTATTACAACAGTTATGTTTGGAGGCAGGCAAAGAAAAGTTAAAGTATTCCTTTTCCTTCTCCTTAGCTCTGATGCTAGCTTGTTCTCAATGTATTTTCCATGTTCACTTCTGCTAGTGGAATAACCAGCCACCTATCTCTAAAGTCAAGTCAGATATCACCAAGGAAATCGGAGGCAGTATGTTAGGTAATTTTTTCTCCTTTTCCCTGGTGAGGAGGCTACTTTTAGATGAAATCTTTCATTGTATCCTTTTTTCTAAGCTGATTTTTGCTGAATGGAAGGTGTTCCTATGATTTCCAGTACTGAAAGCGATTTGATAGGATGTGATCTCTTGCTTCCTACACGGCACAATTACAGATGCAGTCTTGCCACCATCAGAAAGTTCACTTATACCTTGAAACAGACAGGTTGGCTATTAAAATAGACAGTTAGTCTATTAAAATTCCCTTTCAAACATTTGCATAAAATTTCAGGGACTGAATGCATTTATGATTATCTGAAATGGTGCTACTTCCTGTATGGGGATGTTGTTCCAAACATACCATTATAAACCAGTACATGTCATTTCATTAAATTGCTAGTAAGAGGTGGATACCACTTTTCAAAATATACTGTCAAGTCAGTATAAGTGGTAATCCAGGAAGAATAAAAGAGATTAAAATTGTATATTACTTCACTGTTCTCCAGAACTGGATATATTATCCATAATGTCAGACAGGTCCTGTGTTATGTGATTAATTTGTTTACCCTGTCTAAAAATCTCATTTAGCTGCCTATTTCTTCTTGATATGTTTAAAAAAAAAAAAAAAAAAAAAAAAAAAAAAAAAAAAAAAAAAAAGAAGATAAGCATTGTGTCCATTGAATAATCTTGTGGAATGTGGCATGGGTGCTTGAGAGAGGCGATATACAGAGGAGATCTACACCAAAAGATCAGGTCACTGATAACTGAACTGGATCTGGTGCATAAGCTAGCTGTGTTCTGGCTTATTTTATTTCCTTTGTTTTTTTCTTCATGAAGTTACTGCTAATAACTGTCATAGTTCTAAGACTAAGATATTCTATCTCAGCAGAGAGTTCATAAAAATCTGTTATTTTGCAGATTATTCATATGATTTAAAATGAGAGAGGGTGCTCTGTATACACTCATTTTTTCTCACTTAATGACATTTTTGATCCCAGTAACTATTGTCAAAGCCTGTGAAATAGGCAATGATTTGCTAGAATATAATCACCTGAGAGCAACAAAGTTATTTTCCTTTTCAATTGTCTAAATATACAGTGCTTTCAACACATTTTGTTATAGCTGCATTTTAGATGAGTGTTTATCAGGACAAGGAAGTTATCCTATCCCTTTGATAGGTGTCACTTTCAAATACTACTGCTTTTTTTTTTTCTCTCATCTCTCTTCCATAAAATATTCACAACATAGATTCTTCAAAGAAGGAAAAACTTCTGAACATAAGAAGCAATCTAGCAAAAGATATTAGAATTCTATTGAATATAAATTGATATAAATTAATTAGAAAAACTTTACTAACTATTGCACACAAGTAAAATTTTGCCATTTGGATTGCTCTATTCAAAATGAGGAGACTGAGCTGAATACCTGTCTACTAAACATTATTTAAGTATATAGCTCTTATATATCAAGCTAATGTAAGATACTATAAGCTGTATGCAATGAGGACTAAGAAGTGAAACTGCACAGTGTTCAGTATGCCAAAAAAGAAAATGAATGTAAATGCAGCATGAAAGGAAAAATAGGTTCTTCAGCTGTTACTTTACAACACCAATGGTAACAACATGACCAAGACCTGAAGTAATTCTTTGTGGGGGCAAGGTTCAGCCTTCTTTTCCATGATCAGTGAAATAAAATATAATGTGACTTGGTAAATCAGCAGAATTTTTAAATTTTAAAATTTAAATTTAATTTTTTCTGTAGGAGATAGAGCATGCCATATTGCTTTCCAAGAAATAATTATTGTGATGTAAGTAGTGCTGTTGGGCATGTAAAAGATTAGATTTTCAATTTGACCAAAGATGGATCCTAATAGTCCCACAAGGTCAATGAAAAATGCTGAAAGAAACCTTGTTTCTGCATTACTAGTTAAAGAAAAAATAGAAAAACAGAACAAGGCAAAACAAAAATGAAAACACAATCAAAAATATGAGACAGAATAGTTAAAATGTCTTATAAAATACTATATTTTAAGTGGTTTATTGTTTTCAGTCAGTAGTTGTCAACAAAATAAAAGAATCATAGTGCCTTGTTTCAGTTGTCTTGCATTTGTTTTTTTTTTTCTTGGATAAAATAATTTTTAATTTGTAGTCCAAAATGATTTTATTTCTTTTTGTTGTTACTTTATTCTGTCAAAATAAAAAGTATTTTTGCAGCTAAATTCAAAATAGAACAGTATCAGTAGATGAATAAGCAAAAATATACAACTTTTGTTCCTTGTATAGTAATATAGTAAAAATCAGAAGCATTAAACATTTCAACATTCTACCTGTCAAATCTATAAAATACCCATAGAAAATAATCTATTGTAAATGTATGTATAGAGACTCATGCATATATTGCATATACGTGTATCTAGCCAATAATATACTCACAAGCTATCATTATTAAGAGGACAGTTTTGCTATTAGATAAATTGAAGTTAATATAATTATGAATTGCACTTTTTATTGAAATTAGTAGCATATTCTTCTCTTTTTATTCATATAACACTTTGTGGTCTGTTGCACAGAAAATCTAGCATAGGTGAAGCCCACACCTGTGCTGGAAAAAGAATAAATTCTGTCTATACAAGGCAGTGACATATATACCAAGACAGTTGCTCTGTTTACTTACAGGTTGGGAAATAGCTGTAAATAGCAGAGAGGCATTTATTAGACACTATAGCCATTTGCATGATCTTATATGCACCAGTGTGTGCTATGGTAAGTTCCATATAATAATCTGTTTTTCTTTCATGGTTATTTAAATTATATTTCAGGAAAAAGAACACACAGGAATGCATTCCATTCTTAAGAGGAAGTTACCATGGTATTTTATTCAAGAAATCTTTTGCAAGCAACAGGGGGACAGAAAGACAATTCCAGCTCTGCTGGAATGCTTGGACCCTGTAACCTCCACATGAGAAGACACTTCACTTGTATTTATGAAGTCATGTCCTACTGAGGGAGGATTAGACTTACCACAGGGCATGTAGAGAATAACATAAGAGGGAAGTGAGGAAGGAAGGAGGAAAGGCAGGCTCAGACAAAGTCAATCAGGCACAAAAGAGGAAAATGCGGATAAGAAAATCCTGCTCTCTAAAGGCTGAAATAGACCAAATTAGGATCCAAAGAACCTCTCTACAGAGGTGGACACAAAGAGTTTTTGAAGCCTGAGAAAAGTTTTATCCAGAACATTTACATGAGAAATTAAGAACAACAACACCAGTCTCCTTGTTGCATTTTGTAGGACTGCCTAGCTGGGAGGATTTTTGCTGGATGAGGTTCCTTTCTACATCTGCAGCTATGAAGCTTGTGATTTGTGCCAGAACCTTTGAATTCATCTTTACGTGAATTAACCTATTTTTTATTTGCTTATTTTATCTGTTGAAGGGGAAAGGGTGGAATAAAGAAATGCAATATAAACTGTAAGTGTAAAATATGAATAGGAAGTATACAAGTGCAACATGTAGTTATATATTTTATATATTTCAATATATTATAGGCACACTTAAAATATGTAAAAACGTAAATAGAAAAATAGGTTTACCTTATCTCAATATAGATTATGTAGGAGGAGATGATTTTTCACTTAATTTTACTTGCTTCTTCTTTAATATTTTTCATGTGTTCTGCAATAGTTTATAGAAAGTGTGATAGAGATCATTTGATGTATTTGATGTTCTGTTTCAAATGATAGATGAAAGAAAAGCCCTCTGAAAGCATACTAGAATGAAAGAGTGTCAGACACAATTCTTTTTATATCAACATCACAGATAATCATCACACTAACAAACAAACTGGGGCCAAGTTAAAAATAATGGTGAATAATTAAACATACAATGTATTTCAATGGAGTGATTTTTTTTAAATCAAATCATTCTAACTGGAAATAGAAGAGACTATTTTTCAACTCATCTGTAATCTTGAATCTCTACCTCTTGCCTATACAAGGTTATCGCTGGCATTTAGGTACACCAAAGCTATTCTCACACATACACACACACACACACACACTACACACACTCAGACAAACAAAATCATGGAGCTGATATGACTTTTTTTCTGTCCAAAGCATCATTTATAAACATGGTGCAGGTGGATAAAATTATCTGTATTATGGTTGGGACAGAAATATTTGCATATTTCAGGTTTAGCACTCTGAAATTGATGTGATTGACTATACAGATCATCTTATGTGGCAGTTTGTATGAACTTCAGGTGACTTGAGACACAAATCTACTGCTAAGAGTCAGCTGTATCACTCATGAGGACACCTTTTCCCCTGTTGTTTGGTAAATGAACCATTGTTCAGACAATTTAAAAATTGACAATTATATGTCTTCAAGACTTAGATGCTTGAAACTTGTTTTGTAGTCAATATAGAACACAACTGGCCTTTTGCAAGAACACATTAGCTTGATGGTAATTAATGTTGCACTTTAACTGCACTTTTAGTGCGGTTTTAGCACTTCACCAAAAAGAAATCCGTGTACATTTTCTCTAATCAATGTCTGTTTTGAAGGCATTAATTTATGTAATTTACCAGCTGGAAATTGAAGAGAAATATTATTAGGGAATTATAGAACTAATCCTTTGAAAATGTTGTTTTGATGTTTTTAGTTAGATTTATAATTAAACCACCTACAGGTATGTAGAAATAATACAAAATGTCAGGCTTAGCGGACATAAGTGAAGTCATTTAGGAAAGAAAGCCTTATGCCCCTTCCAGAAAAGACAGCAAGCTGTCTAGCCCCTGGTGTGATTTTACAAAAGGGTGGAAAACTACTTTGTATACATAAAAACCTATTTACATATAGGTGTGTGTATGTTTGTGTATATACATTCATATGCACAGAAGAAAATAGAAGGAAGTTAATGAATTATGGAGGTAAGTCTAGTGTGTGATTTTGAAAATGGAAAATGTTCAGCTGGGAAAAAGTTTATCCAAATATATATATTTTTAAAGTACTATAATATACTTATATTTATAAGATTTTTGAGATGAAACCTAGAGAAGCACCTAAAGAAATTTAGACAGTGGCATGTGGAAATACTTACTTTGAGTCTAATGAAATATTTCAAATTATTTCACAACTTCAAATGATTTTTAATTTCTAATTAACTATTTATCAGAAAACTTATTTTCTTTTTAACTAGTTTTGGGTTTGGGATTTTTTTTTTTTTTTTTTTTTNNNNTAACAACTAATTGAAGTAAAAATGTCCTGATTATCATCAGTTTTGCTGTTTTTGATGAAGCACTCTTAAATTATATTAACACCAATTTGAAATGGGATGTTAGTAGATTAGCAAGCAAACACTGATTAACAGTACTTGATGTTCTAAGAAGTCTGTAGCACAGAAGCAGAATAGGGCAACAGTTTTAATGTGTATGTAGGTGGCTAAGTCTTAAAAATTTGAATGTGCTCTTTATATTAAAGGGCCTTGAAAGATTCCAAGTTTGACATTAATTTTTCTCAATCTTTAAAGTAACTTTTCTACAGAATGAGTCTATATTCTTTCAATGACTTGTTTCCCTCTTTGACCTTAGTGATGTCAGTGTCTCACCATGGTCAGTCACTATGTCAAACCAATCATAAAATATTGATCTTGCAGATGTACTATAAAGCAGAATGGTATAACATTTGATATTTGAAACACAGCTTATAAAACAAATTTTCTTAAAAATATAAATTAAATATTGAGAAAGATATTCCAAGTTATTGTACTAAAACTTTGAGCTTGGAACAGAAAACAAAACAATTAAACAACAGCAACAACAAAAAAAGCAACAACACAATCAAAATTATACAAATTTAGCTATTATCCTAGTGACAAAATTCAGAGCTCAGATAAGATTTCTATAAATTATTGTGTGCTCTTTACGTAAGGAATATTCAAATAATTTTGGAACAAACTAGCCTTTTAGATAGTTTTAGCTATCTAAATCAGCTATTTAGAGGTAGTTAGGTTCCACTGTAACAATACTCCAATTTCCTGATATTTTTCATCTTCAAAGTTGTATGATGTATGTCTTAATAAAGATGAAAAAATTTCTTTTCTCAAATACTGAAGTACTTAGTACATGTTGAAAGAGTAGCTTTGGAAAGAGGGAAAAGGTAGGCAAGAGAAGCAGGGCCAGAAAGGGGGAGTAAAAAGTAAGGCAATTCTCGAGCAAGTGCTTTTCTCTTTAATGCTGAAGCAAGGAGTTCACATTTTTAATTCCTGAATCAAAGCCATTTGTCTATTTTACTTTAGGTAACTTTTAAATAAAAATCAAAAAAACAAAACCAACCACATATTCCTAAATAAACATTTAATTTTCTCTGTTTATCTTGCTAAGGCAGTCTAAAATCTCAATTCTTCAATACATTCAGATCAGCAAGAGCCAAACATCATGATCTGGAAGATTAGATATTAATTCCAGAAAAATTTCATTGCAGCAGAAGTTTGATTAAAGCCTCATTCAACAGATATGGCTTTTGAGAGGAAGGTAGAGACGATACTTACGGTGAAAGCCACAACATTTTCTATTCACCTAAGGTGATTTTCTTCAGAGAGGTTAAGATGTAACAATACTATACTACTTATTTTTTAATCTATTTCATTTGGATTTTAAAGCTTTCGGCTCAAAAAGAATGGGAATATGGTATTACATGAGGTTATATACTAGATTAGAAAACACTATGTATCTATGTAGTGAATACTAGGGCTGGCTTACTAGCTAGCTGAATTTCTTATGTTCATTTATTTGCTAAACTATTACACTAAAAATAGCAAGAAACAAAGTATGTAGTCAAAAACATGTCAGAATCCTTTAGCTATGAATTCACAATAGTGATGTGTGCAGTCTGTTTCCTGTATTTTTAGAGAGTAAGAGATGAGAGGTTGATTAATCAAAGTATGCCTCTCTTCCTTTCATGTTGTCATTTTGATTAATTATTAATTACCCAGCCTTTTCCTACTTTCATTACCTCCTTTTTGTATACTGTCAGATTTAAACCACTTTTGAACTAGATATAACTTGTATCTTCAGACCACATTCTGATAACTTCTTAAGCACATGAACCCATGACATTATGCATGGCAAGGTGTCAAAGGACTTTGGCTATAAGAATAGACATTTGGATTACATGTGTATTAAATGTATGTGTCTTATTGTATATTTGATGTTCAAACCCATGAACCTTAGCTCATAAACAGCATAAGCATAAGCAGATGCTAAAGAAATAATGCATAGACTTGCAAGGGAAAGCAAAATACCTATCAGCAATTTTGTTAAGAAAACATTAAGAAAACAAATCACAAAATCACAGAATCACAGAATGGTTAAGGTTGGAAGGGACCTATCTAGTCCAATCCCCCTGCTCAAGCAGGGAAAGTACTATAGTAGGTTATTTTGTATAGTGTGTATGTTTAAAAAAAATCTGAAATTTTTCATACATAGCTAACCACAGAACAGAAGGTTAAAAATATTTTAATAACTGTATAAGTTCTATCACACTCATGATAAGGTATGAGGTTTAGTCAAGGAGGATTGAATAGTTCTTTATATATGAAGTATAATTATGACTTTCAGCTTTACTCTGAGAAAGGGACAATGATTAGTGAAGTCAGGCAGTTTGTTAAAATTATTTAGTTAGTTTGGCTATGCTATGTATCATTTTAAAACCTCTGGTGACTGAAAATAACTTCTAATAATATATTGTCAATAGGATCATATACAGACAGGTTTATAGCATCCCTTACAACAAGTAATTGGCAAACCAATACATTTCTATGTACAATAACATTTTGACTGACAAAGTAAATTCATAACAATACAAAGCATGGTACAAACTGCAAAGAGAGCAACACCTAGTTATTTTATGTTTTGCATCTGTTTTTAAGCTGACAAAATATCACACAAATAGGAATTTAACTTCTGACATGAATTCCAGATTAGTGGTTAGATAGATACAGCAAGTTTGAGGTGCGGTAATTTTCAAACATCTGGCTTAAGAAACAAATGCAATTTTCAGTAAGTTGAATTCTCTTACTATTTGAAAGTAAGAAGTTGTGTTTTAAGGTACAAATGAAAATTAACAAACATTTCTCATAAGCCAATGAACTGGATAAGGTAACAGAACAGAAGATCAGACCCATTGGAGGAGACAGTTCTTTTGATAAGTCATTCTGTGTCACTCTATATCGATAAACAGATATACACTCACTAAGTAACTAGGAAGAAATCCTATGATGTATTAAGTCCTGTTAACAGAAAGAATTTGGAAACTTACACACTTACTGAAGGAAACAGTAGGAACAGTAGGAACAGTTGCTTTTAAGTAGATCAGTGGATGCCAGTTGCTAAAGAAATTCAAAAGAAAAGTTGTTTCATATCAAGGTCATGCTGCTTGAACCCTTAAATGACCCTTCAATGCAACTAGAATTTGTGGGAAATAGACTCTTGCAAATAACCAGTGACTATATTGAAATACTGAATTTATTCTGGCCAAAATTCTAAATTCTATTCACCCTCACAAATCCAATTTTATTTAGTTTCATAAAGAAAAAAAAAAATCCTAGGTAGATGGTAGATTCTAGTGTACCCTGAACTTAGTATTTTATTTGATGATTTTTCAGTACAAAAAAGAAATGTAAGCAATAGTAGATTGACCTGTTTTTTATAGAGATTTTTCATTCAGACATCTTAATATAAGCATTATTTTTTTTCCTCTCTTTTTAGATAGACTGAAATAGAATGATGGAATGACCTACTCAAATCAGATATAGAAAAGTTTTATAAAGTTTGAAATTGAAGCCATACCCCTGATTCTTTCTCCTGGCTCAATCTATTGTTGTAAAAGAAACCAGAAAAAAAAGCTATGTCTCTTCTGAAACTGTGAACATGTGAAAGAGTGCTTGAAGTCTTGATAAAAGGAGGTTAGCGGCAACAGTGGTCTGTGAATGCTACTTTGGCCCTGATTCAGACTTGCACAGTGGGAGGAAGACTGGGCTGCTGTGGACATGACTTGAGGAAATCTAGGGGGAAGCTTGAAAAAATCATTTCTGACATATGACTGAAAATACGGAAGCTGAGAATCTGCCTAGCTGAGAAATTCTTCCCTATTCAGCTGCAAAAAAAAGGAGACCTTTTTCATCTCAATAAGTAATAAAATAGGTAAGAACTTTTTTTCTAGATGCAGACTCAGAAGATTTGGTTGCAGTGAATGATCACACAATTTAACCTGCTTAGTGAGAAGCACAAGGTCAGCTGCATTGTTTATAAAGAGCTCTTTGAGGTCTTTAGGTCAAAGTCCGACCTATATCTTAAAAACTCTCCAAATGGGTACGTTGCTTAGTCCATTAATAAAATGTCTTTGATTTTCTTAATTTAAAAATATGTCTGAACTGTGATCATACATGCTAATTCAAACTTTTTGTAAATATATACACACTAATCAATCAACTTTGCTTGACCTAGTGTAATGGTTCTACTGAAAACTTTTTACCCTGGTGTGTCATCACCCACCATACATATCAAGGACAATTTTCCTTAAAATTAGGTTATTTTAAGTCTCTCTCTGTCTTGTGAGTGTTCATCCATTAATAGAAGTGTTCATAAAACATAACAGCAGAAGAAAAAGCTTTGTTGGCCTGCCTTTTGAGAAATAACCCACAATCCCATTTGTTTATTAAAAAAAAAAGTGTCACACTAAGCCTACCAGGAGTTAATTCTAAGTGACATTTTTGTATGTTTTACTCTGAAAGTTTGCTTGCCATTCATTGTCAAAGAAACGTAATTAGATGAAAATGTAATGTTAAAAATCAAGTTAGCTTTTAGTTAAGAAACAGTGACTCACAACAGATGCTTGGTTAGTTAATACTTCAGAAGTTGAAATTTAATTAATACAACATAGTTCAAAATGTTTAACCATGCCTGAATTTGGGGGAAAAAAATAATGATGAACAGAATGTGAGGAAAGTAAAAAAGATAAAAAAGAAGTGAAGAAGCAAGGTGGCTCAGAGGATAAAACACCAGCTTTCATCTCTCTCTGATTCTGTGTTCAATCACCCACTGAAGAAACAGTCTAGATCACAAATCTACACTTAATTTATCAGACTGGGCATGATCCCTAGCCCTGCTCTATTAAAGTTCATGACCAATGTATCATGGGACCTTAATAGCCTCTGATGGGAGAAAGATTTCTGGCAGGTCAGCACTGCAATCACTGTTCAATAAGAAAGATCCGTGGTCTATGGATAGAAATATTGTCACCTCTACACCTCTCCCGTACATAAGGCTTTGAACAATTTTCAGGCGAGCACATTTGTGACTTCTTTTCACACATAACCATGTCTTGAAAAGCTCTCAGCAATATTCTGCCCCTGGTTCATCCCTGCTTCTGATGAAAGGGTCTGAAATCTGAATCACAAACACCTAAAAATTGTCACTCTTTCCAAGGATACTATGAATAATATCAATGCTTTGAGTTTCCACATAATTAAGAGATAATCTTTAGCACCCTCACCTGATAGTGTATTTATCCTCTTTTGTCTTTCACCTGGATGGGGCCAAAGTCTGCCTTTCATGCCACTGAAATAACAAAACAATTCAAGAAATCACACCTGAAGAGAAAAAAAAATATTCATTTTGGTATACAAATTTTAAGCATGTTTTGACATCATACACCTCCTAGTGAACACCTCAGCATACCAACAACTCATTGCAAACACCTCCCAGTCTTCTTGAAGACTGTTAACCTTGTGACCCAGCTGGACCTTGGATGTTAACACCAGAGAAAATGAATAGACAGTCAAAATTTCTTCTTGGATAACAATTTTAATATTTTATTAATGAGGCTTTTTCATTTTAATTAGACATTTTGGACTATTAGAGCGTTAAAATATTAATTGGACTAATCATATACTCTCAGATCTCTGTATATGGGGTGTTCTCTTTTGCCCATAATGAGATTTCTGGGTGTAACAGAGCATCCACATCAAGATTGTGCAAAAATGCTGAAAGGCAGAATTTCACTGAGCAGAATTAGCAGCTCTTGTCTCTGCATCACTTTTATTTCTGTATAACAGAAGCTTATCATGCTAAAAAAAGATACAGTTTGTAGATGAAAAGTAAAGAGACCATCTCTTTCTGTCTCTCTTGGGAATATTCGTCCTCAAGGCTATGAAGCCTCTCTCAAAAGAATGAGAAATTTCAGTCAGGATTGGTGCTATAATAATACTGGTGCTATGCTCATGGTCACTACAGTCAAGGCTATTGACATTACTGAATCTCCAACCAGTTCTTCTGAGGAAGTCTGAGTCCATATCCTGGCTTGACAACAGCGGTTCAGGAGAAACCAGAGGAGAGTAAGGCTTCTAGAGCCATCCAGGATCTTTGTCCAAGGGAAATCACTTCCACAAGGGAACATTTTCATCAGTGGACATCTCCCCAACCTGCTCCCTGCTCCAGCTGCTCTCTGCTGCCTATAGTGTCCCTATCTGCAATACAAATCAAGGTAAATGCTGTGTTTCATAAGAATTTTTGCCAGAAGGATGAGAAAGAAACCCTTGTTCAGATGGTACAAGGGCAATATCTGCAAAGATTGTTACTGTGACTAACAGATTCCCTATCACTTTAATAAAAATTCCCGTGGGGACCATGTACATATACGTTTTAGATGGATACCTTCCGCAGAGCAGCTGGGTCCCCAGGTGTCTGCTTTTGTCCTGTGCAAGTGCTTAGCTCAGTCCCAGTGATTGAATAAGCTATGAAAGACTGCAAATTGCTCTTCTTAAGAAGGAGAGCAATACACATAAGGATATATTAGGCTTTTATCCAACAACTCTGCAGCTC
Organism: Nothoprocta pentlandii; assembly: GCA_013398315.1. Lineage (NCBI taxonomy): Eukaryota > Metazoa > Chordata > Aves > Tinamiformes > Tinamidae > Nothoprocta > Nothoprocta pentlandii. Next base: position 103,711 of record VZSG01001212.1, read on the forward strand.
TGTACAGGTTCATTCTTATTGCATTGCACTGTAGGGTAAAGTAGAGATGGTCTTTTGTTTACCTACTCATGCAGACCTGCAGTCCACAAAACTGCGAGGACTTGACATTGACCATTCCTCTCAAATGCCCTTTTGCAGAAGATCCTGTGAAGGTTCATATAATAAGTACATTTATGGAAAAGTAAAAGTAATTACATTCTAATGTATTTTTTGAATAGTGCAATTATATGCTTTTTTTTTTTTTTTTTTTTTTTTTTTTTTTTTTTTT
>VZSG01001212.1:104873-125263 GCA_013398315.1 Nothoprocta pentlandii
TTTTTTTTTTTTTTTTTTTTTTTTTTTTTTTGAGGAAATTGATAGAGGAAAGGCTATATGTAATGTTTTTGACATTATTTTGGTAGACAAATCACTACGATGATAACAATTTCAGCTAGAAAATGGGTCATACTACTTCTCTTCTAATTTCCTAACAAATAATGATTATGATTAAATATATTCTTCTTTCCATATATATTATTATCACAGCTTCATATATCCTGCTTCATTTTTAATTTCCCATCCTGACTTTGAATGTTGTTTAACTGATTCCTATTTGATTGTTCTTTTCTCTGAATTTTCTTCCCCCCACCACCACTGTTTTCTTTTCCTTATCATCCTGCTTTTATTTTTTATTTACCTTTTGCTTTTGCCCAAGTTCAGTCAGTTCACATGCTTGTTCTAGGTCAGGGCAATTCTGCCTCCGTATTTCTGCAGCCAACTATCTGCTTCTAGCCATCAGTTCTTCCCTGGTCTTCTCAGCTGCAAGTATGACTTGCTCTCCCATTGATTAGCTGTGAGATAGTATATTCACTCTAGTGTACTCACTAAAGTGATAGAGATAGATGAGATGGGAGACAGGATGGATGGGAGTAGCTCTGACACAATTGGAACTTCCCTGAATATTTGTGGCAACTCTGAGGGAACCAGAATTGATAAAATCAAGTGGAAAAAAAAAAAAAAAAGTGTGAGGAGATCCTAATGAGTCTTGAATGGCCTTGGTTGTTTTTCATTTTCCTTCTCATAAAAATGAGACATGCTGTGAAAGTATGCAATCAGGCTCTATGGTCCCTATGAAGTAATGCATATATTTGTCTTATTTGTGAAATCTCTTATATTCACCACATCAAACCTTTCACTTACAGAATTCCAGTATGGACAAAAATGTGTAAATTTGAATAATAAAGCTTTCCATTCCAAATGTAAGTGGTTTTCATCAAGGAGGATTTTTAAGTTATAAGGAAAAAAAAAAACACTTAAAAAATATCAGTTGTACACAAGTAACTCACACAGTTCATGCATTTTCCCATAGAAAAATAGACCTGTGCAAATAAAAAACACTGAATTTCTCATTATGAAAATATTTATTTTTCTTTGAAAAAGTGCCATATCATCTGAAGTTTTATCTCATCTTTCTTTAAATGGTCACAATGATGAATGACTTTGGTATCTGTATCTCTGTGTGGTCAATGGAGAGAGTTAGACACGTTTTGTACCCAATTCACCTAACTTGTGCTACAATGTCTGTTTTAGGGTGAGATTAGGGCAAGGATAGAAATGACTGGTTTTCTCCCACTTTTATTTATAAAAAAATAAGAAAACAAATCAAAATCCCACTCAATCTCTAGTAGTGATTCCCTAAAAAAAGACATTTCAAAGTGTTTTCTGTCTACCATTTTCTGATATATCTGACTGTGAGCTGTAGAGATCCTAACTATAGGTTAATTTATGAAAATGTAGCTGATGTATGACTGATAAAAATGATCATATCAGCAAAACCTGCACTATTAAAAAGTATGTCTTCTAAGATTCCTGTGAAATTGATTGTCACAGCTTTGACCACTGGAAGCCAGAAATCTTCAGTTGCCTGTCAGGTAATCAGCACAGTATCTATTACTTGGAGAAAGTTCAACATGCCCAAGATGCCTTCACAGAATTAGTTTTGACAGAAAGTTCCTGGCCAGCATTATCTGTAAGGCTGCTTTCCTTCAGCAGGCTACCCTTCTGCTGACACTGCATCCAAGAGCCTACAAAGAGAAACAACGAACTCAGTGCTTTCTGCTGAAGAAATTATAAAACTCTGCTAACCAGTCACACCACTTTTTAAAAGGTGTAGCAGAAAAAACTAGTACATGCATTGTTGTGCACACATTGTTGTTGAGCTCTAGAGCATTTTACATTTGTACCATTACAGAATATAAAAGAAAAAGCCTACAAAAAAGCCTATAAATACACAAATATTCTTTCTTTTTTTTTTTTTTTTTTTTTTTTTTTTTTTTTTTTTTTTTTTTTTTTTTTTTTTNTTTTTTTTTTTTTTTTTTTTTTTTTTTTTTTTTTAATTTGCTTTCTTGTGTAGATTTGACTATGAAATTCCCATGTTTCTTTACGATCAATTTTCAGCTTCATAGAGAAGTTAGTGTATAACTGATTTTCAGAAATTAGATCCAATCTTAACACTCTCTTTTGCTATTAAGCAGTCTTGTAAACCTTATAAAGTGTGTTAGGTATAAGCACTTATAAAGCAAACAGTAGCAGTCATCTTTAGAAGTTCTTTGTTTTGCCAAGAGCAAAAACAAATGTCAGATGTCAGAATCTGTATACAGAGGAAATAGCTCCTCTTCATCATGCCATCATGTCATTTCTGCCCCTAAAACAACCAATTTATGTAGATATTTGTAAGCTATCTATTAGCTTTCCATGATATTCTTTGAATAACTTATTCTGCTCCTTAATGTTGCACTTATTTCAATCTTATGTTGCAGCATCATTAGAGTTACTGCACCAGCCATTAACACTGCAATATTGTGAAAAGGACTGGGAAAGCCTTACTTCACCAGCTACTGAGTCTGACGATGAACTCTCTAACTGATGGTCAAATAACTCTACTGTGTATTTTACTAGTGTTTCAAACCTGATCCATGAATGTCTTAAAGGAATAAATGTCTTTCAATGTCCCAATACTGAAAAAAAATAAAGTATCTACTATTAGGCTTTACATACTTATTTCCAGGAATTATGTGTCTTTCATATACAAAGTACTCTGGTAAATGAGTTACATCCGGTACATCAGTTATAGAAAAGTAACACAATTTTCATTATTGATCTCAGTAGGTTTCATTTGCCTACGTTTCAGAAAACATATTGCTGAAAGCACTAATGAACAACAAATTCTAGCATAATCAATAACCGCCACTACTAAAGGTACTGAAGCCTTTATTTCAGTACTTTCTAACTGTATGAATAGTGCTATTGTAAACAACTAGGTTATCCAGATAAGTGTGTATAAAAGCATCAATGAGATCAAGGACTTAATTTACTGAATGAGTCTTTTCCTCAGTTATTTTGGACCATGCTAGAACTTGCATCATGTCTATTATATTTGCCGATGTATTTCAAGCCGCATTTTGTTAAATCTACAAAACATTCCTGGTCAGGCCTTGCACTTTTTAGCTTGGAGAAAGTGTGAAATGCTTTTTAATTTATCAGAAAAGACGGTCTGTCCCTAATGCAGGGTTTAAAGTAACATGCTTTACTGCACAATTTGCAATATTGTGTTTGAAACCTCTGCAGGAACACCCAACCTGCTGAGCATAATTTAACAATACAGCAGTACCATTAAAAATAAATGTTCTATCAACTATTCTACTAAAATTGTCATTAAAAGAAATCATGAGGATCATCCCCCAGGGCTCCCCTAAAACGTCTGATCTCTGACCCACCGAATATACTTTAATATATGGAACTGTTTAACGTCTGAAGAATATACAAATTTCCCAAACTCCTTGAATATAAGGCTTTGAAATAAATCCTCAGGTGATGAAAAGAAAATATACTCTATGCTTTGTTTTATCATCATGTTACTTCCCCACTTAGAAATACTAATAAAACAATAAGACCATGATAACTTAGAGAGACCATGATAACCTAGAGAGCTCTTATGTTAAATGTATTTGAAAGTCTCTTTCTCACCTTAACCTTCATCCAGAACTCTCTGTGATATCTTAACCTTCTTCCAGATCTCTCTCATCTGATGTGTCATTTAATTATTTTCCAGACTGTCTTTTCCACAGACTATCAAGTTAGTGAAGTGTTTATTTTTGTTCCCTACATGAGCCATTGATACACACAATTGGTAGATAGAAATATACTAGTGTATAGATTACACACCCATTCTTACATTTGACTTCTATGATATAAACAACCAGATATGGTCCAAGGTCATAGAATCATAGAATCCTTAAGGTTGGAAGGGAGGTTGGAAGGGACCTCTAGAAGTTATCTAGTCCAACCCCCCTGATTGATGAACTGTATGAACTGTGCTGAATGAATTATATTTAGGGAAGTAACTAGGAAATACTTCCTTTTACTTGGATTTTATAAGTATGGCTTGGTGCTCTTTACACTTACAATTCTCACAATTACAATTCTAATTTCAAGGATTAAACGTATGTGCTGCCATATTTTTGAATACTACATCTCATACATCTCATCTAACTGAAGATAGAAATATAGCAAGATCTCAGAGCCAAGAGATCTTTTTTTTTTTTTTTTTTTTTTTCCCTGAGGAAGTTATGTTCTCCTCTTCACAACCATAGCCCTCAAAAATCTTTACTATTCCTTCTCCTCTTTATGTTATTGCCACCATTTCAGAGATAAGAGAAAGAGGAATATCACCAGGAATGCAGCTGTACTGGGAGAAAGACTCCATAATACTGACTTAATCTGGTCCACATCTCTAGGGTGAATTGTGCTAAGTCTGCAGAAAGTATCTTTGTCTGACACTCACTTATTTCCACTCAAGAATGCTGCCTGAGTGGACAAGGTATTTACTCTTCAAGGAATCTAGACTTTATCGGGTAAATTAAGATACAGTAAATGGAAAAACTGCAGAACTCTTCTCTGATACAAGTGAGGGAAGCCTTTTACATTACCTTTTCCTTGGCTGTCATCATCTTCTCTTTCCTTGGGTAGATTTTAGGTAGAAAAAATCTGCCCATTAGGAGGTAGTTTGAACAGGTTTTGCCATTGTATTGTAGTGTGCTGCTGCCTTCCTATGTGAAAGACTCCCTCTTACTATCTCCGTAATGAAAAAACAGCCTTACTAACCTGACTAACCTCACTAATCTGATAACCTTTTGTAACTAACCTTATAGCCTTTTGTAATGGAATGACTACCTAGAAAGATGAGGTAAGAGCGGTGGATGTCATCTATCTGGACTTCAGCAAGGCTTTTGACACTGTCCCTTAAAGAATCCTCCTGGGCAAGCTTTGGAAGTGTGGGATAGATGAGTGGACAATTAAGTGGATAGAGAATTGATTGGATGGCAGTCCTTGGAGGGTGGTGATCAGTGGCACAGAATCTAGCTGGAGGCCTGTAGTTAGAGGTGTCCCCCAGGGGTCAATCCTCAGTCCAGTCCTGTTCAACTTACTCATCAATGACCTGGATGAAGGGAGAGAGTGACCCCTCAGCAAATTTGCTGATGATACGAAACTGGAAGGAGTAGCTGTGCCACCATGCAGAGGGCTGTGCTGCCATGCAGAGGGACCTAGACAAACTGGACAACTGAGCAATGAGAAACTTTATGAAATTCAACAATGGCAAGTGCAAGGTCCCACACCTGGGGAGGAATAACCTCAGACATCAATACAGGCTAGAGACTGACCTTCTGGAGAGCACCTCCGCAGAGAGGGACCTGGGTGTCATGGCGGACGCCAAGTTCACCGTAAGGCAGCAGTGTGCCCTCATGGCCAAGAAGGCCAATGAGATCCTGGGGTGAATTAAGAAGAGTGTCTCCAGCAGGTCGAGGGAGGTGACCCTCTACACAGCCCTGGTAAGGCCACATCTGGAGACTGTGGGCTCCCCAGTACAAGAGGGATGTGGAGCTGCTGGAGAGAGTCAAGCGCAGGGCTACGAGGATGATCAGGGGCCTGGAACATCTGCCCTATGAGCAAAGGCTGAGAGAGCTGGGCCTGTTCAGCCTGGAGAAGAGAAGGCTGAGGAGGGACCTGATCAGTGTCTATAAATACCTCAAGGGAGGCAGTGAGGAGGAGGGGGATGATCTTTTTTTCAGGGGTGGACAGCGTAGGATTAGAGGGAATGGCCACAAACTGAGGCAACCAAAAGTTCCACAGGAAGTTAAGGAAAAAATTCTTAACAGTGAGGGTGACAGAGTCCTGGCACAGGCTGCCCAGAGAAGTTGTGGAGTCTCCTTCTCTGGAGATCTTCCAAACCCACTTGGACGCAGCCCTGTCCTACATGTTCTAGGTGACCCTGCATGTGCAGGGGGGTTAGACTAGATGATCTTTAAAGATCCCCTCCAATGTTGAGGATTCTGTGATTCTTTGATTCTATGATTTTAATTGCCTCAAGAGTACTTCTAAAGGGCACACTGTGACTAGCAAAATTTACATAAGATCTGAGGTCATAAAAAGCACTAGGTAAATGTGCATGCACTTATTTTATTCCATATGCATTTAAAAGCTGCTAATCCAATTGTATAATGAAGAATAATTTATTTCTACCCTGATTCTGAATGGAGAGATGATATTTAAGGTAATACATCTGCATAAAAATGAGAAGACAGCTGAAGAATAAAGGTCTCATTTTTGTCTCTCTATCTGCATTTCGATGCACACTGTGCTGCATTTTGCCATATTTTAATTCTGTCTGTGAACTGCTCTACATTCACAGGTGAATTTCTTGTTATTAAAATGAAATTGGGTTTGAATTTCTGTGTTCAAAAGAAAGATCTGTGTGCTCTTTTTTATGAGACATATTGTCAGATAATATGTTTAATTTATATTCTTAAAGGCATGCACCTAACTCTTGTTGGGTATAAAGTTCTGTAAAAATAGAAATATGATGAATAGGCATGATGAATAGAGGAGTACCTAATCTATCAATAATCTTTTTAAGATTTTTTTCCATGTATAAGTGCTTAAGGACATATAGAAGAAATAATTTTCAGTATTCTATAGATTTTTTTTTGTAATCCTAAAAATTTCAACACATTCAGTTTTAATAAAAGAAGAATGTTATAAGATAATATATAATAAATATTAGTATATAATGTAAGGTAATGCATAATACTATATAATATTATATAGTATAATAATGCATTATATGCATATATACACTATAAATTTATTTATGAAAGTTAAAAAGTATATCATTAGTAAACCTGCTTTTTCCTTATATCTGTACAGCTATGCTTGTCTCATGAAAGTGGAATGATTTTAGGTGGAGAAAGACACACAAATTTAAGTCATAGATTTTACTTAAATTATCAGTGATCTGTTTTGTATTAATGTAGTATATGTGGCCAAAATACACAAAAGTGGTGTGAAATGGGCACTTGTGGGATAAACTGCACTGTTCACCCATGGCACTCCATTCAAAAATCCCAAATGACCTGAGCATATTCAGCGGACTACATGCCATACAGCTCACATTGTGTCGTTCCTTTTCCCTCATTGTTCAATTCTCTGCTGCAAGGAGAATAGTGGTCCTGAGATGATAATTCCTGAACAACCTCACATTATCCATTTCTCTTCCTCCTTTAGAAATATTCTTTGCCTGTGGCTACCTTCAAAGAAGTTTCTTATATCCAAAACCTTACTTCATTACCCTACTTTTCCATAAATAATGCCTCAACAGAAAGGCAACTGAGCAGAGAATTTACTATTTCAAATCCTGAAAATATCTATACCTTACCTGATTCTTCTCTTCTCCAGCATCATCTATCCCATTTTCTGTCATTCCACATTGTCTGATCTCAGACAATAGACATAGTCATCTCAGTAAAGAGTTGCTTCCTTTAGAACTATTCGTATAAATAATAATTCACCCTTATTGTTATATCATCATCTGTTTTTCAGATATTTGTCTTCCTGTCTTGCAAACTGTAAGTGTTAATAAATATGAGTATTCTTTCTTTTTATATATGAAAAGATGTATGGAAGCATAGTATAGAAATATTCCTGTTGATTTTTAAAAAGTCTAATTTGTTTGATAATATAAGATATAGCAACATCTATGTGGTTATATTTCTTGATCTTTCTTATTTTCTATATAGCCCTAATTGGTAATCACCTTTTCATTCAGAACTCGCTCTGTGATGCATAATCAAAACCATCTATACAGTTATGCAGTAAAATAACACATGATTCTATCATTTTACTGAATTACTGAAAAGTTGATTGTGATTTTACAGTCTGGATTAGTTGTTTCCCTTGTAGGCTCTTTTTGGTTTCTAGAAGTCATATTAATAAGTTTATCCTTGCCCATGATAAATAAATAAATGCATTTTTAATCTTCATATATAACTAATGTTCTCCTCTGAATGTGCCAAACAAAATGTGATGAATGGTAGGGCCATTTTCGGTCTCTCCTTTAGATTTTCTTGAGATGCTACTAGACAGAAGGAGGATTGAGTCTCAGTCCCTAGAGATACGTTAGCATTGTAACGGAATTAATAGAGCTGATAGAATGAATAATTCATGATGCAGTACTTCTTGACACAGCTTTTCAAAAAACCCAGTACAGACCAGCTAGCTTCAGGTTAGGAGCTGGTAAGCATTGCCACATTTTTTTTTCAGTTAATCACTGTTATTAATCGTATGAAAATGAATAATATATGTCTTTTTCTATGTCTTCCCCTGTAACAAAATATAACCAAGAAGAGAATAAAGTATCCCCCCGCAAAAAAAAAAAAAAAAAAGGAAAAGATACCACATGGATTACAAAACTACATTAGAGCTCTAATTAAACAGATAGATTTTACCTTTTTTTCCAGTTAGCTGAAATATAAATACATACATTTTCTGTATTCAGCACATCTACTCTAAGAACTTTTCATGTAAAGACCATTAACTGTAGTATGTGCGTGCTTCTTAACTGTCCCACCTATATCTATTCCCAGCACTTTTAACATAATCTACTGCTACATTACTCAAACATGTTTCAGCCACATGATTAATTACCAGTGCTCTTGTGTTCCTCAGGACAGTAGTTTTCTGGAGGCTATAGGACTTTCAGATACTAAGCAAAAAGTTTATATTGTACTGCACATTAAATTAACTGATGAAATATATTAGATATATTAAACTGTTCAGAGCTGCATGCATTTAAGTAAGGTCTGAGCGATAGTGACCAGTTCTTCTGGATCACTTCACCCGATTAGGAAAATTTACATTACAGAGTAGACATAATGGGAGAAATGAAGGTAGAGTTACCTCTCCCTTAAGTCTACTCAAACTGCATGTGTTTTTAATGTTTACTGATCTTTTAGTTTATCCAAAAAAAGGATGTAAAGGGTAATTTATTAGGATTACCAGTAAATGGAAAGTTTTCTAAGAAAACAGGATGCTTGAGTTAATCAGACCAAAGAAGTACAAAGTTCTGTGGCTGAAAATCAAATCTATACAAATGAAGACCAGGAAAAAACAGCCTTCTGTAATAGATTGACTCACTAGTACTAATATTTCTGAACATACTTAAGAATAAATAAAAATATGGAAATAAATAATTCTGGAAAAAAATATTTTAAAATTTCCCTTGCTGTTACCTTTTGGTTGGTAAACCGCATCCAAAAAGTACTTAATTATTCTTTAATAAACATATAACTTCAGTCCTTGCTATCCTTCGGGATTACCCATTTGAGAAAGCACAAGTTTCTTTTTTTCTTACCACTGAACGCATGCAACAAGCAGTTTCAAAAGACAGATGAAATCCTTAGAAGTAGTCTGGGCATCCTCTGTTCCCAATTGAAGATTTTCTGCTCTGGGATTCCCACAGAGCTAAGAGAAAAAAAAAACACTAGGATACAAGATAAGGAAGTTCAAAACGCTTCAGGACAGACCTTCCCTACTTTAATGGGCTTGCATTAAGAAAAATAACAAAATGTTGCCCATAGGATCACCTGGGAAAATTTTCCTTGGGGAAAATAAAACAAAACAAAATATAACATATGATATCACTGAATGAAAACCTAAGGTGCAAGAGAAATTGTTCTAGTGAAAATTCTGACCCCCACTGAGGCAGAACAGCTACTACTGCTATATTTTTTATTTGTTTTTCAGACTTGCACATGTAGATTGTATAAAATTAGCCTTCCTGATAGATGGTCTTTAGGTCTTCTATTGACTATGCAATTTAGTTGAGAAGATTATATATTCTGGAACAGCTCCATGAACTCTTCCTAGATAAGTTCAAGGCATGATTGGTAGTTATTCATTAGTTATTAGAAAAGCTGATATCATATCAGATTTTTATATATGGGGTTTATAAGACTTCACTAAAATAAATAAATTTAAATATCTTGAAAGATTGATTTTAACAACTGATTCTGCATATGAAGAAATGATGCAAAGTATTCTATCAAAATCCAAAATATACATACTCCTAGATAATCTATTATACATCATCCACCTCTCCTCATGAGCTTGACTGAGAGTTGGTTTCTTAGGTCTGCCTCATTACCCTCCCGCTGTACACCTGTGGTAGTCATGGCTGGAGTTCTTGCAGCCTGCTAATCAGGAAGACATTCCCTCTGCTCACTCTTACTGACAAATTTGTTCTAATATAACTGTTTTTCTGCTAAAGAACTCACATGGATTTCTAGGCACAAAGGAATTTTCTTAGTTAATTAAAATTAATTCAGTGTATATAGAATCACTGAAGTACTTCTGTTGGATTGAAAGTTATTTATGTATCATTCACTGTAAACAAAATGGGGATACACGATGATTTATTTTCTTTTTCCTAAAGATTAGGAAACCACTACAAAAATTTAGAATTGCTGATATAAGCCATGTTGAAAAATGGAGAAAAGAACAAGTATAGTTTAACTGCTGTATCATATAGTAATTCTACTCAACACTTTCTGCCTGTATATTTTTTTTTCCAGGCATTATGCTATAAATGCAATTTGATAACTGTTTAGAAACCACATACAGTTGACTTTCAAATCTTCAAGTGGTCAACAGTTTCAAAGAACTAAACAAAACACCTTGTGTATGGCAAAAAGACTGAACAGATAATTTTAAAATGCATACTTTTGTAAATATAATACTTGCATAAGATGGATTTCCTTACTTTCACTGAAAGGTTCAATTATTTGCATTTTTGGTTGTTCAGCAGATTCTTCTAATTTAAGATTTTGGTTAATGTTACTGCCCCATTGATAAGAGTGATGGTAATATTAATCACATAAATAAGCACTGGAAGAATTAATTGATATATCTTAAAACTGACATTCGTGAATTGACATTCATGAATCCTGAATATGCTAAGGATAATGGTGAATGATCTTTGTAGTGAAATATCTACTCTTGTTAATAAAGTATACAAAAGATTGTATGATCAGCACTGAAAAGATTATGACAAGAAAAGCTATTTTCCTAAACTATAATAGCAGCATGATGTAAATCAATTACACTTTCATGGAAAAAAAAAAAAAAAACAGGAGAGCTTTAATTAAAATATTTGTTTTCTATTTAATTGCATTTTAATTATGAACTTGCTTGAAGTTCATTATTAGATAGTAAGCTCTTTAGAGTTGGAATACTGGTCAAATATCTACGTCCGCTATTAATTTCTACATAGTTTGTCTGCTATTAATTTCTACAGCGGTTATCTTTAAGTGATGATTTAATTGTCATCTTCAAATTACATTCTATTAAAGTCATTATTCCATGAACTTTGTTGTGTAAAATTCTGCGAAAGAAAAAAAAGTATAGGTTATGAATAATTATTAAAATGATATTGCATGTACAAACAACACATTATAAGCATGCAACATTTATCATGGTAGGATGAACACTAGCTCTGTAGTTTTTGATTGATGTTTGTCTAACCTTTGCAGGCCCTGACCAACTAAAAGTAAACCTTTCCTTCTCCCTAAATGCTCTTGGTTTCATCAGTTTGGGAATATTTCTTTCAAAGTAATATTTAATTGAAATCTTTCTTGCTAATGTCACAATTACACTTCTTGTCCTGTCTCCCGTGACCCTGGAGAAAAGACTATTCTCTTCCACTTTACATTGATTTTTTTAAAGTACTTGTATGTTGTTCGACTCTTGTCCTTTTTCGCTTCAAAGGAATAAGCAAAAGTGCTCAACATTTCTAAGTAGGTTACTGTGATTAGCATGAATATTCTAAGAAACAAACTGTCTTTATACCTCTTTCAATGTTTGCCAAAGTGCTTGTGTCTGCCAAAGGAGATTTTTTTCCAGTGGTCTCTGGCTTTAAACCAGTTCCTGAAGGTTGGTGGAAAGCATGTACTCCACTTCTGCATCTTGGATCCTATTTTTAGTAATAGGCTTTTTGAAAACCATCATCTATTATTCTCGTAGGAGTAGCATACCCAGTCTTTCTCAAATTATTCAGGGACTAAGTTTACTATTAGATAACTTTTGAACCAAAAGCTAGATCTGCTTTATTTTCTAAGAGCAAACAGCTGATTAACTGGCTTGTTAACAGAAGTGCAGAAGGCAGTAAAATGTATTGTGAATAGTGTCCTGAAACTACTTTTGAATCCCCCAAAGTATCCCTGCCATTAAGTTGAACATCTCATAAACATACTGAGAGAACCTGTCCTGAGACACTGGCTACTTACTCTGGCTATAGAATCTTATATTCTTGAGATAGATATTGCATACAGCAAAATTTTTTGGGGGGGAAAGGAGCAGGGACTTGTTCCACTTATGAAAAAAAAATGTTATTTCATTAAATATATTGGATATCTCTATAAAGAGAACATAAAAAAACAAACAAACAAAAAAAACCCTGTATTTAGGACAGACCGATCAAGTATTCATCATTCATGAGAAAGGCAAGAAAAAGATTTCTCAGCGACTCAGATTTGCTTTTTAGTCTGCAGAATTCTGGTTCATTTAACAGTAATACAAAAGAAAAATGGAGGGTGGGAATCTTTATCTTGTCCTCAAGGTCTGGTTGAGTCTCTCTCCCCTTTAACTGTGCTCAATATTGCAGAGTTTCTATAGGCCAGTTGCTCTCACTGTGGTTAAAATATTTCATTGATGATGTATGTCAGGAAAGAGCTTTACCTGCCTTGATAAGACTGCAAGTGCTTGTTAGTGCCTCTCATTCACAGAAATTAGGCAAAGATGTAAGTACAAAAAGTAATGATATTTGAACATTAATTTTTGACCTACATCGTCTTCCTTCCTCACTACACTCATTTAGGACACAGAGACACATTGCTAGACTCTGAGCGTACTACTACTATGTATTAATTTATTCAAAATGGTCCTTATGAAGTCTTGAGACAAAGTTTACTTTTGGTAATTGTAGAAATGCTATTTACTTCTTATTATAATGCATGTGTTTAGAATCCCTTGCCCCAAGCCTTCAGAAAGGCATTTGTCTCACTTTTTAGCTGCTTAGCCTTTTCCACTCATTCAGCTATGTTGGATATTTTTCCTCCTCAAATGGCATAGGTGAATCTCATCCTTGGGGATGTGAGATAGAATGATATCCCTCACTTATTATGGCGGAGCCTGGGAAGAAAATACGCAGCTCAGTACCAACTCAAGTACAATGGAGGAGCAGAAGTGACGGCTATGGTTTGAGAAGTCAGGAGCTCCCCACTTCCCTGTAATATGTAGGCAATGCAGGAGATGCTGTTGAGCTTCCAAAAAAGATTACCCTTATGAGAACGTGACTAATGCCAAAGCTGGATTTTCTTAGGATAAACTCTGTCAGAGGGCAACACCTGAAATGATGGTAGTCATATCTGCCAGATTCCAAAAGCATCTACGCACATAAGAGAATTCAACTTTTTTTTTTTTTTTTTTGGCTGAAGATGGAAATATGAATCAAATCTAGTAGGTTTAAATTTCAGCTTAAAGTTCATCTTTAAGTTGCTGGATGCCCTAACCAAGATTAAAGATCTCTTTTGTCTAGACTATATAAACACCCATCTTCTGCTTTTTGGCAGAAAATGTGAGTTCATTGTTTGTGCTGTGCCTTGAAGATCATGAAATTATGAAATATATCCCCTGAGGAATCACACTGAAACGTGGATAAACTTTGCTTTCCTAGCCCAGAAAGTTATTGTAAGATCATTTTCCATAGTACTTTTGGTTTGAGAGGTTTTTTTTTTTTTTTTTTTTTGAGGATGTATTTTATTAATATTATTCATTCTCCATTGTTGTAAGTTTCATGTAATCTAGGTTTTGGGTTTTTTTTTCTTAGCCTTTTTATTTTTAGTCCTTTAAGCTTTTTACATTCATTGATGTGCAGGGCAAAATTGAGTTCTGTGAAAACAATTACTATATTACTAGTTTCTTCTAATTATTGGCTATGATCACAGAGGCATTTAGTTGAAAAATAGCTGACTCTCTGTTTAGCAATAATAGAAGAAAAACTAGCTGGCTATTTATTTAAGAGATCAAGACACAGTTGGACAGCAATTTTGAATATCTATAGTTTACATCTTGTTTTTGATATTCTCTCCTTCTCCAACTATTAGGCTTCCTCACTGACTCCATATACCTAAAACAATAGAAAGAATTAAAACAAGATGATGACTCCGCATTCCATTTTGTATTTGCTATCGATAACATTTGTGCCACATTTTCCAAAGCTCCCAGTCTCAGGAGGGCAAACAGACATCCCCCAATTGTCTTTGAAGAACTACAAGCAGAGGTAATAATAAATACTTTAAAATCAGATCTTCTTGAACTAGTTGATTGATATGAGGAACTAGCATTCCTATTAACACTTTTTACATTTTGAATCCTCTTCCTTCCCTAAGGAACCTTGTTGTCTGTGCCTCTTTTAAAGTATCTTGTTAGAAGCATGTGATCTTTTTAGCAATATATTTTTATTCCATCTGTTTCTGGTCATGCAATCCTTATTCAAATAAAACCTAATGTACTTCAAAGAATATTGTCCTATTAATGGATGATATGTTACTTCTACGCTATTTATATGAGGAAAACGAGTTTTTTTTTTTTTTTTTGATAGTCTGGCCTGGTATGATGAGATATCCAAACATCTTTCATTTCAACAACAGCCCAACATTAAGTAGTATCCTGGAGTAGAATCCCATCATGATTCATGGGAAGTGTTCATGAGACAGTGCTGTTCTCTCTTAGGGTCAAGATCATTTAGCCACATTAGTCATTTTTTAAAGTAACTGTTACCTTCTTTGACAAATCACATGATATAGAAGATCTTGTCTTATGATATTGGATGCATTTTTGCATTTTTGGAAAGATGATTTGGAAAGACGCATTCAAATTGTCCAAACCGTCTTGTGATACAATGTTAACAATTCAATTTTGAACTAATTTAGAACTGTATTCTAATGAAAGTTTATGTGAGGGTGTTTTTACCCATTTTTTCATGGATTCTCTTTAAGTTAAATAATGAATATCGTGCAAAAATTAGCCTTTTAAAGGATTTGTTTCTCTGTATTGCCTGCTTAGGCAGTAATTGAAAAACTCAAGGACGAGGTTGTAGAAGAAATGAGGATTATAATGATTTCTTTGTATAACTTTAGGAGTTTACAGTGAATAATGAAAACCTTTCAGGAATTTTCTCTGCTAAAAAAAAGGTAGAATCAAAAAGGAATTGTTGTTAGTAGAGCACCTACAGAAAAAGACTGTGTCTTCTCTGGAACTTTGTCAAAACTACTTTGGCATATTTGATTTTCAAGCAAAACTATAGTGGTTATTTTTGCTGTGTATGTATGTGTGCATTGTCTGTGCAGCCAGCTTAACATTGACTCTAATTTCCTTACTGTCTGCAAACTAGGTTCCTATGAAAAAGAAATGTTTTCTTTTAGAATAGAAACCTGTGTGGTAAAAGAAAAGGCTCAGAGAAAAAGAGCAGCCTCTCTCTCACTTGGATAAAAATGTCAGACTCAACTAGCGTCTGTCATTATTTTTTGGTTTTTTTTTTGAGAAAATACTATGTTTTCAGGATGAGTTGACTAATGTAAGCAACCTCACAGACCCAGACCTTTATCATAGAATCATAGAATCATAGAATCATAGAATGGTTAAGGTTGGAAGGGACCTCAGAGGTCATCGAGTCCAACCCCCCTTCTTACGCAGGGTCACCTAGAGCACGTGGCACAGGGCTGCATCCAAGCGGGTTTTAAAGGTCTTCAAAGAAGGAGACTCCACAACCTCTCTGGGCAGCCTGTTCCAGTGCTTTGTCACCCTCACAGTGAAGAAATGCTTCCTTAAGTTCCTGTGGAACTTCCGATGCTTCAGATTGAAGCCATTTTCTCTAGTCCTATCACTGTCCACCACTGAAAAGAGACCGGCCCCCTCCTGTGTGCGTCTTCAAGATAGGCATTTCATCTTGGTGAAATTTTCCCTTGAGAAACTAATACACACAAAGGAATGATTTTTGACTTAGGTTATCCTAGGCAAGTTGTTTGCTTTCTGCATCTTCTTTTGCCCTCTGTGTGAGTTAAGAGTCTCTTAGTGGACCAGTTTTCATGCATTTGTCACCAAAGAGATATCTCAAGAATTAAAGTTCTCCCTGAGTAAAGTATTTGTTTGTATGTGCAAGTGTTATCGATTCTAAAAGTATACGTGTCCTGAATTATGAGTCAAATTAAAGTTAACTCCACCAGTCATATTACGGAATATTTCACTTGTATTGTACAAGTGTAGTGTTTCTGTATGAAAGACACGTGTAAAAAGAAGGCACAAGATGGCTGACATAACATATCATTCCTGTGGTTACTATTTCAGAAGAATATATTAGTAAGCAATAAGAAAACTTTTTTTTTCCCAATTTTAATACAATTTACACTTTTGACTACACCTGTCTGCCTAAAG
This sequence comes from Nothoprocta pentlandii, assembly GCA_013398315.1. Lineage (NCBI taxonomy): Eukaryota > Metazoa > Chordata > Aves > Tinamiformes > Tinamidae > Nothoprocta > Nothoprocta pentlandii. The sequence goes on from VZSG01001212.1 coordinate 121,419, forward strand.
AATTGCGCCTAAAGAACTGCACCTATTGATGGAAGGCCGTTGATGTTGATCTAATACTGTAAGCATGAAACCAGTGCTGTGTCGAGTTGCTGAGTAAAGATTACTGAGTTCTTTGCTTTTGCAGGTTTCAAAGAATAATATATGCAATATTAACATTTCATCCAAAAAAAAAATTTTTTCTATCTTTAGCATTTCTCAGCCCAGAGAAAGAAGTAAATTATTCGAGAAGCCTTTTTCATATCCAAGTTAAAAGAAAATAACATGTCTTTTCCCACTAAATAAAAGAAATGAAGAACAATAACTAATTCAGTGTATCATAAAGGATTTATTAGGCTCTAATTTCACATAATCACTAAACACAAAAGGTGAAAAAACCTACATAGTTTTCTAACTGTTATTCATCCAGTTAAGCTAATTGACCATGAATTTGTTGGTAGTGGAGCTTTGAAGAGAGAGAAACCAGAGCACAGGTACATATTATTTTAATGACCAATAATGTGTGAAATGAATCATAGCCTTGTCAACAACAGTGAATTATACCCCAGTCATGGTTGAAAGAAGATATGACAAACACACTGGGTGTAGTCTGTAAAGGCTGCTAAAGCTTTGCAAATTTGACATTTCTGTGTGAAAACTGTAAAATGAAGAGAGTCCGAAAACGTTCATTAAGCAGTAAGGAATATAAATACAGTTTCAACACAGCGTTTAGGTGCTCTTGAGTTTTTGTGAATATGGGCCAAGCACTCAACTTCAGTTTGTTTTCAGTAATTGTAACAGGTAATTATTTCCCTGATCTAATGCTTTATCGTGCTAAAAGCGTTGAAAGAAATTAATTAAAATTTATTAGTAAAGACCAGTGACACTTCTGGCTTTATTTTTTTTGTTGAGTTTGTACCAAGGAAAGTAGTACTATTAGTATAAATAGATTATTATTATTAGAAGTAGTACTATTGTTCTTTAAATGATCAAATTTCTTCTTAAAAATGAAATTATTTAAAATATATGTGTTCACAGTTCACAGTTCACATCAGATCCCCTCATCAACCTTCTCTTCTGCAGAGAAAACAGGTCCAGCTTACTTAGTCTTTCCTCATACAAGAGATGTTCCAGTCCCTTAATCATCTTTGTCACTCTCCGCTGAACCCTCTTGAGAAGCTCCACATCCCTCTTGTCCTGGGGAGCCCAGAACTGCACCCAATACTCCAGGTACAACCTCACCAGAGCTGAGTGGAGGGGCAGGATCCCATTGGCCTGCTGGCAACACTCCTGCTGATTCAGGCCAGGATCCCATTGGCCTTCTTGGAAGGTTTTCTCCCTGGAAAAGACTCTGAATAGCTAGGTTATCAGTTTTCTGTTGACATCCAGGAAAACAAACAAAAAAAAATCTCCCTTTTCCAATTATTCTAAATGCTGCTTTCTGTTTTATATGCAATTATATTATGATGGATACTGAAATAGCCAGCCTTTAAATAAAATATTAAGTACAAGTTACATTGAAATCCTTTATTTTTACAAGGATTTGTTTGACTGCTTTAAAATTGATATATTTTATTTTCGGAAACTTCCATACACTCTTAATAATGGTTATTCTGAAGTATTCACTGTTATGTTAGCCATGACCTACTTTCTGTTCAGATTAATATTTGTGGGTATAAATATCTAGTGCCTATTTCTGCTAGCTTTATTCATTTTGCATTATAGACGTTATCTGTATGCTTTCAGTAAAGCTTTTCCTCTTTGCTTCAATCTTCCTAGGTGATTAAAAGATTTTATTATTTTTTTCAGAGGGACAAGTGAGTGAAGTTTTGCCATGGAATTCATACTCTCCTTCAATAAGATAATTAATCTCTAAAATTATTCACAGAGTGTCTTAGTTGGTTCACTAAGCATATGTAATACCACAATGAAATAAAAGAGAAAAACAATCATTGGCAGTGTGTAAAATATAGTATGCCCCCTCAAAAAACAGTAAAATACTACTCAGTCGCTGGTACTGTGTGGGTGGAAAGTGGAAAGCTTGGAATCAGTCTTGTTAGTAGAACAGCAAAGCCTTGACATTTGAACATGTCATATTCAGGTCTTCTTTGAGATGCAGAAGTAAGCTCAAGATGATGAAGGATATAATCACTAATGATTCTGTACATGGCTGACACTGTTTTGCCAATTGCTGCTCAAATACACACGTATATGTGGGACAAATGAATGAAAATTGCAGGTAGATGGCACAGCAGATCTACTATGAACCAAACAGTATTTTAGCTGAGGATGTGTCATTTTTTTTTTTCTTTCTGAGTTTTCAGGTTTTCCTTTTCTCCTCCCACTGCTAAAATAAGACTCCTGATGGTTGGACTTCTCTCTCTGGAGTGCTCCTGTCTGCCTTTATTCATGCTTTGGCTTCAATTCCTTTGAAATCTTCTGAAAATTCAGCATTCAGTTCTTGGACACTTTTCTTTGGCTTTGAGCACAGTCACTAAGCCAGCAAGGCAGTGAGCATAAATAATAAAGGAAGTTGCAATAAAGCCTAGTGCATATAACATCATATGTTTGGACTAGAAGTTCCTGATGGATTATTAGTGCTTAAAGTGTAGACTGTTTTTTTCTGAATAAGCAGAGTCTTTTCTTCATCAAGACTCAACACTGGGTAAATAATGTCAATTTTATCTGTATTTTTGTCAAGTGAATATTAAGTTGCTTCATTAGTTTTGTCTGGTCATGCTAGCATCAATGATTTAAATGCACACAGGTAAATATACCGAAAAAAAACAACAATGACCAATAATAAATCACAGCCATAAGCTGGCCCCATTCAAATGAGTTCTGTTTTTGTTGCCGACGGGGGTCGGCAAGCCTCATTCGGTAGCTGGACTGACCTGGGGTTGTCCTCACCTCAGGGCCCTAGAGCACAGATATCACTATGGGGGATGCGGCAAAATGGCAATTATTGCGCAGTGCAGTCTGCGCACAGTGCGCACAGTGAAAAAAGGCACACGGTTAAGAATTACTGCTTGATGGCTAACGGGGATTCCGTCTGAGAAGCCTTCCCCCTCCCCAAGGACCTTTATTTTACGTTTCAGCATTTGGTTTGCCTGCTCCATGATAGCCTGACCTGGGGAGTTATATGGGAGGCCATGGACAAGAGCAATACCCCATCTGGAGCACTGAATAGTGCTACTGGAGACAAAGCACAGCCCATCGTCGGTTTTGATCTGTTTGGGGAGGCCTAACCAGGCAATGACCAGGCTCCAGTGGAGCTGCACCGAACGGGACGTCTGACGTCGGTGTCGAGTCGCCACAATCATCATGCTATATGTTAATCGTGACAGCTAGCCAGGGTTGTGGTCTCAACTGCGAGTAGAGAGTAAAGTCAGTTTGCCACACTCCATTTGCTTGCAATCCACATGGGTTCATACCGGCACTCCGTAATGGAGAGCGTTGACAATACAGGCAGGCTGTGACTACCTCCCGCGCCTGTGATATGGGTATACCCCAGTGCTTAGCTAGTGCCTTTGCTCCAAGGTGGAGGAAGTCATGTGTTTCTTTAGCCTCGCTTAGGGGCCACACTTTGTTCGCTGCCTTATCGGCCATATCATTGCCCTCCACAAACAGTCCTGGATAATGTTGATGGCTATTGACATGCATGGCTGAGCAGGTACTTTGCTATTGTTGGAGAGCATCTTCCAGAAGGCACGCGATTTCGGAACCCGCATAGCCGGGATAAGTCATTTTTTGAACCAGTTTCTAGACAAAAATAGAATCAGTCACAACATTGATATGCTGGGTAGTCTGCATTTGCAGGGCGAGTGCCACTGCCTTTGCTTCAAGGTATTGCACACTGAGGCCTTCTT
>VZSG01001213.1:12664-83251 GCA_013398315.1 Nothoprocta pentlandii
GTGACAAAGCACTGGAACGGGCTGCCCAGGGAGGTTGTGGGGTCTCCTTCTTTGGAGATCTTTAAAACCCGCTTGGATGCAGCCCTGTGCCATGTGCTCTAGGTGACCCTGTGTGTGCAGGGGGGTTGGACTCGATGACCTCTGAGGTCCCTTCCAACCTCAAGCATTCTATGATTCTATGATTGATGTCAAGGACGCTATCAAGGGATGCCTGCAGTCCACAGCAGCTCTCATGGCTCCCTGGAAAGGTTCAGGAAACCACAAGATGCTGTGTCCTGTCAGGACTTGTGAAAAGATAAGGGACAACAAATAGTCCATGTTGGGGCTGGAAGGCTTCTCTGTTTTGCTGGGTCTGTTTCTGTAGTTGCTACTGAGAGGGATCTCAATAGACAGGGCTGTGTCAAGAGAAGCCAAACTTCCTATTTTTCTTCCCTTTTCTTCCTTTCTCTTCCCTTCCATTCCTTGATACACCTGAGCTGTTTTGGACAAAGGGTCCTTCAAGGTCCCCAGGCTGATCTCCCATTTAGGGCTGGACGATGACTCGTACCAGATGAAGCTGTGGGCTGCTCTGACCACAGAATGTAGGGAGTCTTTTTTTCCCATTTGTTCTCAATGGAGCATTGCTTTACGCTGTATTTTAACTGTTCTTTTCCATACATGTCCACTCGATGCCACTGTTACTCCACTTTTCTCCTCAGTATCAAAAACAGCAGATGTGAGAGCCTGTTGTGGTGCAGCAGAAGATGTCCAGGGCAGGGGCAGCCAAGGGACATGATCACTCACTCATCCACACAGCAAACAGCAGGAAGTTTGAGAAAACGCAACAGGGTTGTCATAAGAGCTATAGGGACAGTTACTGCAGAGATTTTCTACAGTAAGACCTTTTCTTCTTGCAACAGAAAGATGGAGAAGTGCTAGTGCTGCTGATAAGACTACATCTGCATGACCACAGGAATGCAAGCACTAGACAACATTACACTTAAGTCACTGCCTAAGTTCCATGGAGTAGCTTCAGAGTGCCTGGCAAACCCGGGTGCAAGCATCTGTGGCCCCAATGTGTCCATCAGCCATCCTGCCTAGTCCTCCCAGTACAGGTCCTGCTCCAGACTGGCCAAAGCAGTCTGGAGAAGGGCAGCCTTCTCCATCTGCCCTTCCCCAGACCTCTGATGAAAAACAAACAAACAAAAACAAATAAACAAAAACCTTTTGTTTTTCACCTTGCAGAGGAGCATGACAATACCTGCAGGCAGGAGCTGCTGCTCTAGGTCTTGACCAATATCACAGGATAAAAGATGGGCAGCAGAGATGAAGACACACTAGTAGCAGGACTCCCATTTGCAACATCTCATTCCCCACCAGCTTATAGCTGCAAGTAGTCAAGTGACAACAACTGGCCGTCAGGGAGCAGCAAGAGCCCTAAGGACCAGGGAGCTGGTACTTGAGCAGAAGCCTTTCCAGCCCGGGACCATTCTACAAGGACAGGACAAGCCAAGGAGGGCAAGTCCAGCGATTATGGCCATGTCCAGCTTATCCAGCAAGTTTGTGGTTGATGAGGCAGTTTGGAGGTCAAGAACTGTGGGTTGGTCAGGATCAGGTCTGGTAAAAGTAATTAGGGAGAGACACAGCCCAGTGACTGCCAGGTAGGTTCACTATGATGAAATAGATCTGAGATCAGGTCAGGAAGTCAACCCACAGGTCAGATCTGGCTCTATGAGGAGGCATAGACATGGCTGTGGCTAAACTGGAAATCATAACTCTAAATATAGCAAGTAGTGAATTACATTCTCCATTACTATCTCTTTAATTGTATTCTTTTTTTTTTTTGTAACTAGAAGCTGGTGAAGTAACTCAGCTAGAGGGAAAGGTTCTGATGATGCACATCACCATATACGTGGTGGATGACCCTCTTTTCAGTTGGGCCATCTATAAAAGGTACCAGACAGGTCACCTTCTTTCTCAGGTATGGCACACAAATTAAAAAAAGACCTTAGCCAGGAAAATATTTTAAAATGGAGTTTTACTTAGGAGGTAAATAAGGTCTTAAAGAAATCATATATATTATATCAACATGATTGTCCTTTATCAGAGACACTAGAACAATCTTTTCAAAACAGCACATGAAGTTTAACTTACAATCATATCATTGCTATAATTGCATGCTTGATTTTAGTGGTTGCTTTTTGGTATCTTGCCTAGTTAATATTACAGTTGAACAAATAGAAAACAGCCCAACGAGATCAATAAACACGAGCAAAGACTGTAAGAGCGTGAAGTAACAGAGATGAAGTAGTTCTCCTCTGTGCTGATAAGGTCTCCGCTGCAGTCCCAGGTCCAGGTTTAACAGCACAGCTCAAGTTTGCATGGGCCAGTCAGAAAGGCAGTGGAGAAAGGCAATCAGTTTCCTAAAAGCAGAGACAAGAGGTCTGAAACCACTGCAGACCAGTTTCCTGATCAGCAGCTTTTAACAGGCTGGACCGGTGCGCTTGCCAGGCCCGATTCAGTTCTATAGAAAGGGGAATGATCTCCCAAACTGGAATCTGGGGTTCATACAGTTCACATTTTGTTATTAAAGGAAGATGACATTATCCTGCTTCTTGCTAAATAGGCAATTTCCACCCGTCTACGATTTTCTAGATCTTTTATGACAGTTTTAGCCTCTGCAAGCAGCGAGATATGCAATGCCACTGCAAGGATTCCTTTTCTTTTTGATATATATCTCTGTATAAAACCATTTGTATTGCTAGTTCTGCTTGGCTACATGGCTTTTCATTGATATTTTAGCTTCCCTAAAGAGCAACCCATATTTCAGACCTTATTAATAGCTACTACTGCCAAATTCTACCATTTTGAAAAATAGGTGAATTTTTTCTTCCACTTGCAAGTCAATTGTATGGTTTGTTACTGCACTTCTTTGAGACAAAGCTTATGAAATGTGACAATTTGTATCATCGATGCCCAACTTATGAATCGATTTTTAATTGCTATGAGCTGTCTTTATACCTGTGAGCTGCAAAGGTCCCTGAAAGATCAGGGCAAACAGGACAATGAAGAAGCAGCACCACTGAATGCCCAGTACATCCAACTCAATGTTGATATGAGCCATTAAAAGCCCTACAAGCTAAGTTATGACAAAGCTAGTGCCTTTATTAATGGTGATTCTGACCGCACTGCTGGTGATTGCAACCAATTGCACCCGCTGACCTCAGAGATCTGTGCCAGACCAATATATGCTCCCTGTCTGCAAACTCAAGGAGTTTGGGGATAGATTGAGGGAAGGCGTGCTCTGGATGTGATAATCAAGCTCTGGTGACAGCTCAATTTATCACTGGGAAAGTTTTAGCATTTTGACTTAAGAGAACATTCCCCCTTGTCATTGCTCACTTTTTACTCCCAGTGAAAAATCTCCGTCGAGATTCCGGGTGACGGCTCCCTTTGCATTCCTGGCGCACACTCAGCTAGCCAAGCAAGTCTGTAAATAATTGAGCAACCGTCGCTCCCTTCGCAGTCCCCACCAGAAGCAGCTCGGTTTGTTTTCAACAGCAAATATTTAGCAAGATAATCAATCCCCCAAAAAAGTCTTAATTTGGATAAGAAAACGAAATGCTTTCCCCAGATCTTATATTTGATTATCTCTAGCACCTATCCTGTCTTTCTTAGGCGGTCTTTCTTAGGGTGCTGTACGAGGAGATAATTATCGAGCATCATAGAAGCGTTTCAATTAGATGCAGTTAATGCTGCTTATTAGCATTTTGCTGGAGCTTTTGGAGTTTTTCAGCTGAAACAAATAAACAAGCTCAAATATTCACATATGAAAGCTCAGCCAAAAACAGAAACAGGGCAATAGGAAGTCAGGAAAGCCACAGAACAGCATGTGAGCAACAAGAACTGACCGCAGCCATGGGCAGTGTTATCCCTTTGCTCTTGGGGCGTATGTGCAATCCTGGGTCTTTAGGATTTTCAGCATCTCACCATGCAGGAGCATTTGGTGCATGGAGCACAGCTAGAGCTGGCTGAAAGAGGTCCATTTTTCCAGCTGGGCAATAGAATGTGAAGGGAGTCCTCATGTCTGCCTATAGCTGCCTTTGAGGAGGATGGAGAAAAGACATTTTTCAGTGTCTTCTTCTCAGACTGTTTCTGAGGTGCACGGTGGAAAGACAAGAGGCAACAAGTGCAAGTCGAAACAACAACAAGAAGAAACAACAACAAAAGAGAATTTCTCCCCTTCAGCATGTTGGAAAAGGGCAGAAAGAGGTTGTGGCATCTGCAAAAAACATAGAAACATACAGATACACCCAGCTGCATGCTACAGAGTTAGCACTGAGGGACCTATAAAACAGTCAAACGGTGAACCTGGCAGTGTTTAAAGGACAAATCATTTGTCAAACAAACTTTATTTCAAGACAGGTGTGTGTGGATGTAATCTGCATCTCCTGACAGTGTATGGTAAATGAGACATTGCCCCATGTCAATAAAGCACCCACTGTGATGGAAAAACAAGTCTAACCTCTAAAAAGTGCTGTCAAAGGGACAATCTATGGGAACTAACGCCAAGTTCCAGAAGTTCCTGTGACAATGAAGCCTTTTCTTATTTTTACTAAGAAAAACAAGAAAATGTGAAGCCTAGGAGGCTAGTATAGAACAAAGTGTGGTTTGGTTTCAGTTGCTGAGAACTAATAGGTCAAGAGCATCAATCTGGACTTCCTGTGACTGGGGTGAACTGCAACTGAGTTGTTGGCTGCAGCCATGCACCACATGGTAGGAATGAAGGACACCTCACAAATAGGAGCCATATCCTGCATCCAGGTCCTAACTGACAGCTGTCAGGCCCAAATCTACTTTTCAGGGTCACAGCTAGTAGCTCTTGAATCACAGAGTATGTGTTTGAAAACAAAAACTGAGAATTTGGAAGTTGTGGGGTAGAGCCGTAATATCTTTGAGAACTTGAAAATTCTTGACATGGTGATATAGAATGAAGATTGACTTTGGTTCCAACATATAAGTATCTTCATGGGAAAATAAGAGGTACTAACAGGCTCTTTATTCTAATATGGGAAAACATAGCAGGAATAAGTGGCTGGAAGATGAAGACAGAGAAAGGAGTTAGAAATGTAACTCAGACAACCTGCAGTGAAGATGATTATCTTTTAGAATGAATTACCAGGCAAGCTAGGCAGGCTTTATCTCCTGATAGAGGCATAGGGTGCCCTTCTAGACATCGTATTAGCAAAGTCTGTTATTGGACTTACTAATAACTCTGTAAGATCTTCTGTCTTGTTTTATACATATGGCCAGACAATGTGACAGTGTTTAAATGCCTGATATCTCTGCAATCAACCAGCTCATCTTTAATGCAGTAGACTTGGGCACTAGATTGGCTCTTACAATGAGGTCATTTTCTTGTTTTTATCCAACTTCCCCTGGAGTTTCTTATTTTTCTTCCAAAGTCCATCCGTCCCTGCAAAAAACTAGCTGTATTCCCCAAAGACCTTTTGGACAGCATTAATCTCCCAAGAACTCCCCACATAGCAATTAATACAGGTTGAATGTTCTCTGGATATGGAATTTCAAAGTCCTTTAATACTAGAATTTCCAAAAGGATGGAAAGTCCCTGGAACAGACTCATGATGTGACAGGTTGGAGCTGATAAGCAATTGCTTTCTTGTTCTCTTATGGATGGAAGAGATTGTCACCTAAGGAATGTGATAGCAAGTCAGCCCTGATAAGAGCGAGAGCTGGTTGAGGATCCAGGCAAGCAGCCCCTAAAGACTAAAGCAGGATGCCCAGACAGAAACATGCTTCAATTTCTCTTCTCAGACTGAGACAGTCTTGATAAAGCCCTTATCTGGTCTTTTTTCAAATCAATATGATGCTTCAGCCTCATTCTTCGAGCAGAGCAGGGGCGGGCATGTAAGGAACAGCTATATCACGGCATTCACTGCAGCAACAGGAAAGCTGGATTTTCAAGGCAAAAGGCAAGTTTGGTGGGTAGAACTGCGCTCAGCTTGCACATTGTCATTGCTATATTTTTATCTTTATGGTGTTCAACAGCTCAGGGTAGACTGATGATCTTGGCCCAGCCAGCTACCTTGGGAACGCATGAAATAGGGATGAAATTAGGTCAGGATAAAAATGTCTCGTGCACATACTTGTCTGCTGTGTGGTCCAGTGCAGGTCAGTGACATCACACAGATTTTTTCCACTCCATCCAAAGACTGGAAACCTTATTTACAAGCTATGTGGCTGATTTCTTCCCTGTTTTTTGGACAGGAGAGGGCAGCAAAATGCTCCTTTTGAAAGAAAACAAACAAGGTACTAAGAGAACTGTAAGGTCTCCATTCAGGAATGTTTTGCTGTTTGCTGTGATAAATCTAAACCAGAATCTATTACTGGTGCTCTGACAGGAAAAGAAGATGCAGGTCTTTTTGCAACCAAAATGAAAGGCATGTGGAGCAGAGAATCAGCTAGAATCTGCTCCAGCAGACAATCAAAAAGGTTGACCCTTTCTAAAGATGTGATACAGAGAATGCTCGTATTTTGGGTGCCAGAGGAAGCCTGCAGCTCAGCAGGGAGAGCAACCAGATCAGGCATCACCTGCATGTGCTGCTACATTGGTCCATGCTATGAGATGCCTCCACTGCCTCCCAAAGCCTTGGCTATGGAGCAGCTAGCAAGGACATAGTTGTCCTTCATTCGGGAAGAAGTCACTGCCATCACTGATGCTCAACACTGCTGAGACCCTTGGTGCTGTCAGACATGCAAGCATTGATCCCCTGGAGCTAATGTGCTGAAGAAGCTACTGTAAGCCTGGCTACAGCATGTATGCTTTGTCCTTCGCCCAAAAAGCAAGACATGTACTTTGACAGTAGTCAAATTGAGGGGAAAAAAAAAAAAAAAAAGATTTCCTGTCACACAGGTGCCCTTCATGATCTGGTGATTTCTTATGGGATTCACATGGGATTTCTTATGGACATTTACCTGGAAATAAACCCCATCCAGTCTGCTGTGTGAAAAGAAGACTTAGAAATTGGGAAGAACTTCCCAGAACACTACATGGATCCTGCTACCTGCATCAACAAGCAATGGGAGCCTCTCAAGGTTCTCCTCCCCCTGCTTCACAGTTCTGCATGCAGTTGCAAGCACAGGGAGGAACTATTCCCGACAAGTTCTGGCTGTGACCATCCTACTCTGAACAGAGTTTAATTACAGTTTGGCTTCCATACTAGAGGCTGGTCCTTAGCATGATTAATTTTCTAATTAGAATGCTAATCCCACTCTATTCCTGGGCTCATCCTCAGGGCCCCTGTGATCCCCACTCTGCATAGAGTTGGCTTCAGAAACTCAAATTCTTTTGCCACCCTCCCTGTAGCGCTGCAGAAGCTCTGCTGAGCCCACATCACCAGGGCTACCAAGCCTACTGGTGAGTGTCATCTATCCAAATTTAGCCAAAGACAAAGTAGGTGTCTCCAATGAGCTCATCAGTTTGTGGTCCCTTTATAGCCAGTGTTGAGAAGCAAGAATGACTCACGCATCCTTAGACACCTGCCCCAGCACGGACTGACTCACCTTCAGGAGGTGTTGCGTGCTCTTCACTGACTGCCACTGTTCACACACTGACCTCTAAAGTTTAGATGCTGACATTCCAGCAGATATATTCCATTCTCCAGAGATCCACATCCCAGGATTGCAGGTTGCTCAGACCTTTTCCCCTATGATCTCTTCCCTGGAAAGTCTTGGGACTTGTCCTAGAAACACCCTTTTGATCCAGGGATTTATTTCCTTCCATGACCATCCTGGATGAGCTCACCTATTGTTTGTGCATAGGCTTCATTTGTCATGATATATGAAAGAATAAGGAGGAAATATAACTAAAAAGTTCCACTGGAAGTGCTACCAAACCATTCTTAGTAGTTGATGCAGCTGAAAATAGAACTGCTTGCCTACATAAGCTGATCTTGTCTAAAAAAAATCTTGACTGTCTTGAATATATTTGTATTTATAGCTGAGAAAACACTGATTCCCTTGTTGATAGCCTGTGTAAAGGCAATGGTTTGTTCAGTAAGGCTCATGGAAAAGCTGAAACCCACCAGGTGGCTGTAGAGTGGCTCTGTTCTCGGCACACAGAGTTCACTCAATCCTCCCCGTTTTTCATGCCGTTTCTGCAAGCAGGTGATATGCAGAGCTGAGCTGCAGCAAAGGCAGGCAGGTTGTATCCAAACCTACAGGGGATAGCACTTAAAACAGAGAAGAGCCCAGAGCAAGACTTTCAAATCCAGGAAAAAAGGTAGTCTGAAGAACAGAGGAGATTGGAAGCCCATTCATGAGGCCAAATCTCCTCTGGTTTCAGGTTCAAGTCAAGCTGATGACTGCAGCTGATCTCTGGATACAGATCCATATCGCCCTGCCAGCAGAAAGAGGGCAGGTTTTCAGAATTGCAGACGGAAATTACGATTGGAGTTGAGGCCATGCTCTGCTGAGTGCTCTGGTGTTCGTAGGTAAGTGCTCGCTCTTTCAGTGTTATTGCTGTTGTCATTTTATCAGCTTGCTGCAATCTGTTTTTTTTTTTCCTATGTTTGACTGCTTATAATTAGCCCAGTGGGTTTGCTATTCTCTCCATTTCTTTATCTATTTCCTGACAGATTTTGGAGATGGCTCCATTTTAAATATATTCTGTGCTTTAAGAAAAGAAACTCTTCTGCAGCTCTCTTTGAAGCTCAGCACTCTGGGGAGAGTGCCAGTAGACAGGCTTTCGGCTCAAAGAATATGTGTAATAAGGGACAATTAGGTGGCAGCAAACATTTAATTATCAAATGCATTGGTGCTTCTTACACAGCCTGAAGTTAAGCAGGTGTCTCATACACAGGATCCTTCAAATACCAAATGGGGAAAAAAAACGTTTCAGAGCAAAAACAAACGGGCTGGTGAATATATTTAGGCTATAAATTAGTTTGGGTTTTTTAGCAATGTTCTGGGTTAGCCTTCCTGTTGAAACAGTGTGTATAGGGGGACAGCTTCACGGCTTAAGACATTCACATGAGTGGAACATAGAGTGGAACAAATCCTGCACCATGTTTGGGAAGTGTCCTACATACCACTAAGCTTAAGATACCAAAAACTGAGACGTTTCACTGGCTTCAATGAATCCTGTGAATTCCATCGTATTTGCTTCTGATGGAAACTTCCTTTTCTGATCTAGAAGTCTGGCTCCCCACTGTCTCCTCTGAGACCTAAGTACATCATCACTTCTGCTTGCCCCAGGATTCTGGCTACGTTGCTCTTCTTGTGACCCTCCACTTGCCCCCACTGCTGTGACATGAGCCCTCGTGGGCTTGGCGTAGGTCACTCTCATATCAGCAGGGTTGCCCAAACCCTCTTCACTTTGCTGGAGTGCAAGGACCACGGCTGAAGCCACGAGAGGATCTGTTTTACTTTGTTCTGGTCATTGATGGTGGAAAACAGCAATTCCTGAGACCCCTAACCTTCTTGAGGGTGCAAAGAGCCACAAGCCATCTCATTAGTATTTACTGCTTCAAGAGACAATTGTTAGGACATACTCACTTCAGCCTAATGAGTAGAGCAGGATCAAAGCAGATGGGGAAGATCTCAGTAAATCCCCTGCAATCCCATCAGAGCAGGTAGGAAAAAAGCAACACATCTGCACTGTGTTGGATGTTCCCCTTTGGACAATCTCAAAAAAATGTCTGATTCTCTCCAGTGACTGAGGAGAAAATGCACCATTTGGATGGAGAGAAGCAAGCCTTCACCGTCGTGTGCCACAAATCCGTCCCATGCCTTTCAGACATGGAGCTTAGGTTCTCCCAGGGATGAGTTGGGAATGAATGCCAAAGTATTCCTGCCAAAATGGAGCCATTTTTTTGGACACAAAACAGGAAACAAAGTTAGCAAAACATGAGCCAATTAAACAAACCTAAATCACAACCAATTTCTTCTCCAATATGTTTGATAGCCTGAAGGTTAAAGGTAAATGTGCCTCCATCCTGAGCCTTCCCTATATTCTGTCTATGCCTAAACTGAGAAGCTTTAGGTTCTCTGAGCCCACAGTTAGGGCATGCTCCTTGCAGCTCCATAGCCCACCCGCTCTGGGATACCTCGCGGCCAAAAAGAGCAATCAGGCAGAACCCCAGCAGAGGAGCCACAAGAACCACTTTATTCTTGTCCCTCACCCTCCTGTCCACAGAGAAACTTCTAAGTTTACAAAACCAAAAGCAAGGAGTTACCCCTGCCTGGAAGGAGTACAAATAGGAAGGGCTAGATAGGAAACCTCAGCCTTCAAAGAGGTCTCTCCCATCCTCTGCCCTTCTCTCTACCCACTCAGCCTTTTCTTCCAGTCTCCACCAGAAACAACTCTCCGCAATTCTGCCAGCCCAGCTGGGTGACACATTATTGAAAAAAACTAATGATTTTTACAGCCTGAGAGAGACTTTTCTAGGTTCAATAGCCTTGCCCTTGCTTGTAATGCTTCCAAGCCTTCTGCACAACTCTATAAATGTTATTAACCATGCAAACATCGTGCCCAAATAATAACCTTGAACTGATCGTTAGATGTCTGTGGAGCCTGCAATGATGTGTTGGTAACAGAGATCATAAATCCTGCATTTTGGATTCCTTCTTAAAAGAATTTTCCCCACACTTTTTAGTTCATCTTGGGACTCATGTTCCTGCATCTTGGAATGGACAGCACATCCCCTTGGCAGCAAGACTGTGAAACAAGCAATATGCCTGGGCACCCATCTTCATAAATCTACTCTGATTCCAGGTCCTTCTGTCTATGTCATCTTAAGAGTTCTGTGCTGCTTTCTCTTGTTTCTCTTTCCAGCCTCATTGTGATGTGTTTTGTGCTGGGGCTCATGCTCATGGTTTCCTTTCTCTTCGCAATAGTCCTTCCACCTCTGGTAATTTTGGTTTATCTCCCATCTGATTCACCCTCCTTCAGCAAGTCGGGCACAAACACTCACTTTCTTCCGATGGAGCGTGGCTGCTGCTTCCAAAGTCTGGTCTCCTCTTTGCTGGATTGAAGAACTCCCTAACTTTCCAAGATAGGTCCAAAGGCAGCTATTCTCCACCCAACTCCCAAAGAAAGCCAATACAAGCGGCATCTTCACATGTGGTCCCAAGCCTTGCTTTTCAGACTCACTTCCAACTGCTCTGAAGCATCTGAAGCACGAATGCCAAAAGCTGCTGCCATTCTGTTGATGTTCTCCTCTGTGCTATGCACGCCGTGTGATCTCTGCCCTTCCTGCTGGTTCAGATACACACAGTCCCAGAGAGAGAAACCCCCCTGAGACAGAGCCCAACAGAGCCTTGCTCGTGGCTGGAGAGTGCAGCTAAGGCAAGCGTTAATTCCACTTACAGAATGAAATTGGCAGGAGAGCAGCTGAATTTTCCGTCCAGCTCTAAAGTGCTCTCAAAGTGATCTAATTTATCACTGCGGCAGCAGCAGCCATTCAAACGCTCTCCCAGCTCTCTGGCTTTGCAATCAGGTGATAAGATGACTTCATGTTGGCAGACGGGTCCAAGTTCTTTGTCTCCAGCTCCTGAGTCGCCACCAAATCTCGCTGTTGCACTTGTCCCTTTCAGCTCTCTGCTGTACTGCTGGGCAGCTCTGGTAGACACGTGAACTCTGGGCATGATGGTTCAAATGCCATAGAGAAGACATCTACCTCCTCTGTGCCTAGGTCTATGGGTTTAGGTCTTCAAGGAGAAGATGACTCTTGTCATTGGGTGCTACTTGACATCAGAGGATGTTAAGAGGCTCTAGGCATATAGGTGTGTCCTGGGCAACTGAGACTCATCCATCCACAAGATTTAAATTCTTTCTATGGTCAGCTCAAAGAAAGGGTAATTTTTCGTTCTGCATTTCATCTAAGCTGCATGTGCTACAAGGAGGTCTACTTATTTTTGCTCTTTATAAATGGAGTCCAGAGAACTGGTTTGACCGTGGACAAGGTAGACATCTATTTACGGATAAATGCACAAATCCTTCTCAGAGAATTGCAAATCACAGGAAATCACTGGTTAAGCAAAAGAGTAAAGCAAGTAAAAATCTGCTTTTCAATCTCTGTAAGCTCTGAATTGTGACCACAGTAATTTTCAAAAGGCTGGAGTTACTTTGAAATTGCAGATGATGTAGAAAGAGGAAAAAAAATAGAAAAATGTGCTGAAATAAGCAACTTTGGACACCACTTTATTAATTGCATTCAGTGCCAAAAGGAAACAAAACAGGGATGAAGAGAAACCAAATATGTACATATCATATATATGTATATTAGCAAAGATATTTGTAAAAGCATTTAAAAAATAGAAATATAGCTCCTGCCAGGCACTTGCCAAATGGTAAATCTTCCAAACAGCCTGTCTGCAATTCCCCTGCCTCAATGTCTCATTCCAGTTCAGCTTACACCACTGCTGTCCTTAGTGCCCACTTCTCCCTAGGTTGCTGCTCCTCTGGCCATGGCCTGAGCTCAGTAACTACTGTGCACTGAAACCTCACTCAAAGCATCATGATGGGGCTAGGATGAGCAGAACTAGGATCTCCTCTGGATCTTCAAAGGGATTTCAGGGCCTATAACTGTAGAATTTAAATTTGACTTTAAACCTTCCTTCTGGCTCGACAGACCCTGCCTGATTGTCTGCTAATAACAGGGCTACAGACAGACAAAAAAAAGTGCTGCCTGCTGCCCCTGTTCATTGCCAAGCACTTCCATCCCTGAAGGGGCAACAGCAGCAAATATGATCATGCATCTTTTAAATTACAGGTCTCTCAAGCATTTTAGCTGAGCCACGGTTCTCCAGTGGGATTTCCTCCAAAATGAGGAAGTGCAGGAGGGCCAGACAGCCACCCCAGCTGCTCTGCCAGGCTCCCTGTGAGGCTCGGAGGTGCAAGAGGATGAAGCTCGCATGCAGCTCTGGCTGGCTGCGGGAAGGGGCAGGAGTCAGCTCTGCAGCAGAGAGAATTTCAGCGGTGTTTTGCCAGAGGACTGGGAGATGGCTGTTTCATCTCCCCTTTCTCTTGTTCCTGGGCTTCCAGGCACACTGCAGTAGGAAAAGCAGCTTTGTGCCAGAGCTACCCTCTGCCTTTCCGAGGAGGTAGCGAGTGGGAGAAAACAGAAGACTGCTTCTACGGGGAAACAGCATGGTCTGCAGCCACTCCTAAATTAGGCTAATTCAAACAGTCAAACAGTTTTTTTTTTTTCCTGGAAGCTCCCAGATGAAGAATGAGCTCTAATCCAAAAAAAAAAAAAAAAAAAAAAGGGGGGGAGATGGGGAAAGTTTAGACATAGTCACCACTATAAACCGCAGCTTTGAGTCTGAAAAGCTGTGTCTCCAGATACTCCACTGACCCAGGCTGCTGTAAAAATGAATCAGTTAAAGATTGCTGGTGGGCCCTGCAGTGGCAGACTGCTGACTGCTAACAGAGCAGCACCAGAGCCCAGGTGCCACCTGCTCAGCAGGGTGTTTCAAACTTGACAGCCCTGTAGCTCTTGAAGTGGCTCTGAACTGGTGGAGCACTGTTGCTCTGATGTCCATCCTATTGACTCTGAGGGTAAAACTTGCCCAGAAGCAGGAACCAGAGCAGAGGACGTGAATGACCCCAATGGTCGTGGCAGTGGCTGCAACCAGATCTAGAAGATGACAGTGAAGGTCTGTTCCGTTTGCCAGATTTGAAGCCTCTGCTACAGATGCAGCTTGGGAGAATATTTCAGCCATGGGTCCCCACCATCCTGCGGGAACTATAGGACCCGTGAGATCAGGAACAGCTCCAGGAAGCTCTTGTACTAATACATGGTATGTGCTTTGTCAGAAAAGGAGGGGATAGAAGAATATCATGCTTGAAATGCTTAAGGTGGGAATCATGTAATGCAACTGGAGGTGAGGTGGACACCTACACTTCAGCTTGTCATTTAACCCTGCATGTGCAAGGGGGTTGGACTAAATGACCTCTGGAGGTCCCTTCCACCCTTAAGCATTCTATGATTCTATGATTCTGGGCTCACTCTGAACAGACTTAGGCACCTTAGCACACGGTTTATCAAGCAGATGTCCACTCATGGTGGGAGAAAGTCAGGCTGAGCTTGTCTGGCTCAGGCAAGGCTGATGGACTGCTTTTTCTGATGCTTAAAGTTGCTCCTGCTCACCAGGGTTTGAAACTGAACCACCTCCACTCACAGAAAAGAGGAAGTTGAAGCTACCTAGGGGCTTGCATCCTTTCCCTTCAAATTGTTAAGTTACATAACACAAGGCCCACCTTGCTGTCTCATAAAGCCACATAGATGAGAACCCTGTTCTATAGTTACAGTTACATTAGGGTTTTGGCAAGATCTGGGCTCCTTAGGTGTTCAGGCGAAAGAGAAGTCCTTGTGACTTTGACCTGGAATTTCTTCATCAACTGCTTGAACATCTGCCTCTCCCCAGGTGTCTGCTGAGCACTCTCAGACAAGGCAGATTGCCCTAAATGAGCTCAGGCAATGTAAACGGCGAGGAGAGGGGACATTCCTCCGTGCACTTCAACCAGTGCCATTCACCTCTTCACTGAGTCTTTAACAAGCTTGTGTCACCAGACTGTTGATCAAGATCAAGCGAACAGGGCTTCCTTATGATCTCCTCTAGTTCCCTGCACCATTTCAGCTGTCAGCCTGCAAGTGAGCTCTCCAGCAAGTCCTTCTCTGCAGTAGATGCCGGCAAAATAAACACCCTCACCGCCTCGGTCTCCTGACATCCTGAAGGCAGCCTGAGTGTGATTGAAATTACATGACTCACGGTGCCTGTGTCTCTCTCTATTGACTGCCACGGATGTGCAGGGCACTCACGCTGATGAGAATGCCTGTTCCAAAGACAACTACAAGTAGAGAGGTAACCTCACTCTCCCTGCATGCTCCATTACCCTGAAGTGTGTACACAATGTCTGCAAGGCAGGGTGTGCGAAGATCTGTCTGACTCCATCACCAGCGAGAACTTCAGTGTGTTCTGCATAAGCCCCAGGTTCAATCCTCAGTAGTGGCTTTTGAGGGTAATTAATGGCATGTAATCACATGACTTAGGGTGTACTGTAGTTAATATATGCAAAGCACCTCAGTTTGGATATCTGCCCACGGTGTCTGTTGGCATAGCTCACCTGGGGACCGTGTAGCTTATACTAAGAGAAGGGGAAGTCTCTTATTTGTGCACCACCAGGTTTAATTTAGCCTAATTCAAAGGAAACCCAAGGGAAGCTCAAAGTCTTTCCACTTTCAGGAAACTGGAACGTAACTCTTTGCACTGGTATGAAAAATCAGCTCAACGTGTGAGCAGCTCTGTGCTTACCAAAGTTCAGGCATACTTGAGAACAAGAGAAATATATTTTAGATCAGTTTCTAACTTGTATATAGCTCCCTCAAACAGCATCCCATGCCCCCTGGACCTATGGGCCAAAACTCCCAATCTAATTTCTCCTCTGACAAGAAATAGATAGAGAGGGTGACAGCGCTGTGATAAATCACTCTTTTAGTGAGGTTTCTGTCACTGCCACACGTGACGTCCTCATAAGCACACTAAAGGAACAAGACTCAGCCAAAGGCAACTCCAGTTTTATGGCATCTTCTGGATATGTGTAACAAGGTTAACTTGTCAGGGGTAAGTGCAACAGCATCAGCTCTGCTCTTCTTCTGTGACCTGTGCTGCAAACTGCAGCTGCTCTACAGTGATTAACAGAAATAGTAGAAATACAAGTTACCCTTCAGGAAGGCAAGAAACTGCTCAGCTGTGTTGCAAGAACCCCACAAAATAGCCAGGGAAATGAGGAGAGTCTTCTAATTACCCCATTGTATAATAATTGATTGAATCTGTATGATGGAGGTACATAAGCAAGGTGCAAATGGAGGGATATATCAAAGGGGACATCTCCTCAAGCTGTGGACTGCAACAACAGGGAAAACCTTCTCCCAGCTGAACTATACCTGGGAAAGGAATGGGAAAAGAGTCCAGCCTCCAAGACGACAGCGAAAAGAGGTAATAAGTGAGGACAGAGTCAGGGATCAGACTTGTACCATTCACCTAGACATTAGTCATGCCCTGCCGTTGCCAAAAAATACTACATAACAAAAAATAGTGAGGTAAAGATAAAGGCAGTGTTGGGGACTTATTTTTCTTTGGAGAAGTGAGAGCTCAATGGAGACAGCTCCATTCTTCAGAGCAACAAAAAGAAGTGAAAAGCCCTCCATGCCCACCATGGACAGGAGGAGAAGCGACGGGCTTGAATCAGGGTAGGTGAGCCCATAGCAGAGTGGGAGAAGTGCTTGTGCAGCTGTATTCCATATGATTCTGTGTCTTGGGCTAAAAAGCTGAAATACAAACACTAAAGCACACGGCTCAGCTAAGTAACTGTGAAACCCAGCTTCTTTCTGTATATTCCAGAACTCTGCAATATAGAGGATATAGCCAGGCAGGACCACTTTCTATGAGTCCTGTTTCTTGTAGGGAGCAGGCAGAAGCAGAGAGAGACCATCCTCTGCCCTTTGCAGAGGTTCATCCATTTTTCAGTGGCCTCCACTGGGGTCTTCTAGTTCCTCCTATGCACCTGTATGCATTTCTTCCTCTCTCCTTTTGCCCATCTCTTCCCACATCCATCCTCTCCTCTCCTCTCCTCTCCTCTCCTCTCCTCTCCTCTCCCTCTCCCTCTCCCTCTCCCTCTCCTTTGTCTTAATGGGAAAGAGGCTCCTTTTAATGAGCCTCTTTCTCATTAAAACAAAGAGCTGCAGCCCCCACACTCTAATGACCATCATCCCTCCAAAAATCTCCCCTCAGGTGTTAACCACACTGGACACTGACCTTGGCCTGCACAGAAGATCTGGGGAAAAGCTGAGGGAAGAGGGTCCCTTGCCCTCTTCCAGCACCTCTTTCTGTCACCCTCTGCTCCTTCAGTGCCCTGGAGATGATGACCAGCACAGCCCTTCGATGGCTGGAATATGCAAGTTTCATAGCAAACCTCCTTGCTTTACATTTAAAGGGGGATATGAGGAAGGGGCACCAGGCTCTTTTGCTGTGGCTGAATGTAGGAGTAGCCAGCTGGGAGAGACACGGTGATAGGACGGCTGATATGCAACAGCTTAGAGCTGGAGCTGTCCCTGAGATACCCAGCAGAAATGTATTCATCTCATGATGATTCCTCATTTATAATTACATTGAGACCTGACAATCCACCAGGCTTAGTTTAGTATTTGTGGTGCCCCAGTTCTTTAGTCATGTGATGCCCAGCCAAAAGCCTTACAGAAATCCATCAAATCACACTAAAGCTTTTATCATTCAAGTCTGCAATTTCGACAAGAAGAGAAAATACACAGTAGCTGTTGAAGGACAACTAGACTACAGCAACCACCATCACCTGAGATTATCCACAGAGTGTATATCCTTTGCGAAGGTTTCCCATGTAGTGCTGATGAGACTGGATTTACCGTAGACCTTTGCTGCCCTAAGCCTTGTACGATATTTTCATCTATTTGGACCAATAAAACAGGTCCAGTCTGCTCTGGCTTTGATGGGTAAATAGTGAGTGGCCTCTCTTTATTCTGGGAAAAAAGACAGCCAAGGTCCCAAGGTCTGGGAAAGAAGACTGCCAAGGTCCTGGAATGAGGAGGGCAACCCACAGTTTACACACAAAATACTGCATGGGGTATTGTATTGCTTAACCTGCCTGGCCTCACTGATGGGACAATGGCTTTAAATGTCCTCAAGTGTGTAGGAGAGCCTGCTTGGTGCTGTGGGCAAGGGCCAGCAGAGCAGGGGCATTGACAGCCACCTGATGACCGTGATGACCACCTCAATGTCCTTGACACAGATAGATGCCTTTCGAAAGGGAAGACGGTCATGCATAACTGCTGCCTAAAGGAACTTAGCTGCAAACATGCATGGCCTTTCTATGTCTGAATAATGTTTTTCTATATTATTATATTTTTATACTCAATATATTGTGAAAACATAGTTCATCAAGCACTTTACCTGTAGCTGAAAGGCCTTTCTGGCATTCAATGTAATATTGAAAGCCAATATGCATCTACTTAAAGCTGTTAAAACGGTTCATCAGAGACTGACTTGTCTGAGAACTGGTATGGAAACTGGAGAAAATCTTCAGCTATCTGTGCCTGTATTTGTGACATGATTGAAGCTGAGGTTTTCTGTGCATAAGTCATTTTCCCCCTTAATTTGTCATTTGAAAGAGAGAGAATTTTGAGCCTTGTTCTGGGGTTGCCTACATAATCCAGGCCTGGAGAAGTTCCCTGAGTCCCTCTTAAATCAAGTATGTATCAGAGTTTATCTGGAAAAGATATTTTGGAGAAAGACCCCGGGGAGGAAGTCAATTGGCTGTTTAGAGATGCTTAAAATACAGCCAGTTACATTTCAGCCAGGCGCCCAAAGCTCCCTTTGCTGTCAGTGAATGTAATGGGTGCAGGTCATGTCATTCCAAAGCAGGCATCTAAAATAGCTTAAATGAATCTTATATAAACTCCATTCCCAAATGTAATTTAAAGATGTAAAAAGATAGCAAATGCATTGCTTCCTGTAGGATATGTTCTCCTGTTAGATTTTTCTTGTTAAATGTTTGAATCATATTTCCAGCCTGAAATTGCTTAAAATCTTTCATCCTTGAGCCTTAGTACATCTCTGCCTGATAGATTAAATATTCCTGCATTTATATTCTTTGCCAGGTAGCTAAATAGAGAACACAGTCAAGTAACTTCCCAACCTTTTCCCTGAACTATTTCTTTTTGTTTGCCTGCTAAATCCCAGGGAGACAATATTTCCTGGAAGCTGTCCTTCCAATATGACATTTATTAGCTTTTTTTATTTGTTTGCTTTGGAAAAGCAACATTGAAAATGTAAAATAAGGAGTGCTGGTTTCCATTACTTGGAAGCTTTTCAAGCCAGCAGCATTTGAATTGAATGGTCACTGTAAGAAATTCCTCCTAAAAGCTTACAACATGGGTGTAGAAGGCCCAAGAAACTCTTTATTTGTGCAGGAAAATGACTTTTTGGCAGATATGAAGCAAGGGAAGCAGGGGACTTCTCGCAGTAGCGCAGGTCTGAACTCTAATCGAGTGTGAAGTCTTCTGATCCCTCATAGTATCCAAGCACCTCGTATGTCCATGATTTCAATGACATTTTCAGATTTTATAGCATCTGCCCTTGGTTTGCTTTGGGTGAGCGCTTTAGGCTCCCACTCTCAGGCGTGCTCACTCAATGACAAATCATTCTGGTTATCTGTGATAGCTGGGAAGAGCTGGACGCTTTCTGTCCATCCCAAATTGAAGATCTCATCCATCCCAAATTGAATGGAAACCATGGTAGAGCTTTGGAAAATGAGCTCGCTCTGCGGTTAGTGACCTCAGGTTGTCTCACCCAAGGAGAGCTGCCATCCTCCAAAGTGCAGCCCAGCTCCTTCACCATTAGGCAAGCTCTGACCCAGGAGCACAACTTTGTGCATCTAAAAATCCTGTGTGAAGAGGGATCAGGCATGAGGAATACTGAAGGGTTTGGAGGAGAGACAGTAAGATGTCAGGCCTTCGGAGAAGCTGGTTTCCATGGAGACTGGCTCATTTAGCCCAGTAAGGGTCAGGCAACCCTTTATGTTCAAGTTAATTTAATTAAATAGGTGAGAACAATGAGCAAAGTAAATTGGCACTGACTTCACTCGGGGATGCTGTTGCTCTGGCCTGGGAGGACTCATGATGCCGTGCTTCGCTTTGGCAACCCAACCATCACAGAGTCATTTAGAAGTGAAGGCAACCATGGGAGCGGAATAAAGCAAGGAAAGAAGAGCTGAGGCAGAGGAAGTCACCCAAGGAACGTGGAGCATCTTTCTGTCAACCCTTCAGGTGCCACAAGAGTGTCTCTCCTACTGAAGTTGCTTCCAGCTGCACTAGACTGAGCCATTGGTAATGTGGCTCTGTCTCACCTCTGAATTGGAAATGTGGATAAAGAAAAGCTGGCAATGTAATTATTCTTCACTGTCAAACATTGCTCTTGGTTTGCTGTCTACAGACAGCTGGAGAGTGATGAATCCTTTTGTGTTTGCGGCAGCCTTGGATTTGCTCCAGGAAAAGGTGCTAAGAGGCAGGGAAGTTTTGCATTAACACGCTCCATTGGTATAGATTTCACTGCTCCTGCATCTAGGGAGGAGGAAGGGACTCCTCTGGAGTGAAAGAGCAGTTAGAGACCAAGTTCAGAAAGAGCTCAGGGCTGAAAATGTGAATCTTCAGCATGGAGAATTGACGTTAGACTACCAGAGACATTGCCAAGCACCCAGAAAATGTTATACCCTATGGAAAGCTTGTTCTGAAAGTGCTTTCTTTGCTAAAACAGGGTCAGCTGAGGACTTTATATCGAATATGTGTCCCCACTGACCATCTCCTTCCTGGAATGCTGCCTGCAGCTATTCACCTCCAGTCTGAGTGTACGCTCTCTATGTAAGGGTTCAAGTTGCCATCTGCTCATGCTCTCCCTTCCTCCCCCTTCATGTATCTGACCTGTGATACCAGCTTCTGCTCTAGTCCCTGCAGTAACACAGAACAACAGAATCCAAAACTTGCTGAGGTTGTAATGAATCTCTGGAGATCCTTTAGTCTAAACGTCCTGCTCAAAGGAAGGGGGATGAGCTAGGGCAGGTTACGTAGGACCATGTCCAGTCGAGTTCGGAATATCTTTCAAGGACAGAGACTCCACAGCCTCTCTAGGCAACCTTTTCTGGTGTTTGATCATCCTCATAGCAAAAATGCATTTTTTTTTTAATTTTAAAAAGAATGCCATTTTGTGCCCATTGCCTTTTGTCCCGTCACCACCTAGAATGGTCTGGTTCTGTCTTCTTTATTCCCCCTTCTTTATTCTTCTATTCTTCTATTCTTTATTCTTCTTTATTCCCCCCCAACAGGTGTATGTACAGATGGATAAGATCCCATTCAAGCCTTCCCTTCTGCTGGGTAAAAAATCAAAGATCTCCCAGCTTCTCCTCCTATGTCAGATTCTCTAGTCCTAAATCATCTCTGTGACTCTTCACTGGATGCATTCCTATATGTTGATACATCTGTCTTACTGGGCAGCCCAGAACTGGACACAGCACTCCAGATATGGCCTCATCAGAGCAGAGCACAGGGGAAAGATCATCTCCTTCAGCCTGCTGGCATCATTCCTCCTAAAGCAGTCCAGTTATTTCATCATGCGTGCAGGACTTCACATTTCCCTTTTTTTTGAAGTTCATGAGGTTCCTGTCAGCCCTTTTCTCCAGCTAGCCCTCTGCTACAAAAGCCCTGGGCTGGGCAGAAACATTTTACCTGGGACATCACAAGATCTAGTGCATTATTTAGCCAACTCCTTTGGCAGATTAGGATCAATGTCTGTGACAGAGTCATAGAAAATGTTCTCTTGCTTGCATTTTTCTTTTTTTTTTTTTTTTTTTTTTAACAAATTCTCTTATCTGATTCTTCTCCAAATTAATTCACTGACTCCTTGGGTTTTTTTTTTTTCTTTTTTTTTTTCTTTTTACAAAACACAACAACTGTACATAGAACTTTTCAACATACCTCAAACAGCAAGGGTCCAGTTTCTGATGAGTTTACAATTTGATTCAGAGAAGCACCATGCATACAATGCAACAGTCTACTAGCCCGGGTAAGCTGAGCTATGTTTGTGAAGAGACTGAAGACAACCAGTCCCCAAAGAGCTAACCCGGAGCACAGAGCTCGTCCAGGAGGGCTGCACGTTGATCACAGAAGTCCTTGCAAAATGAAGCTTCTTTTATTTCCTCAAACCCTAAAACTGAAATAAGAGAAAGAAATCATCAACCGTAGACAAGCATTTAATTTCAAGGAGCCCCCAGTGGCAGCTGCAGGTACCGTGTGCTGAAGAGCACCCATTGGAGCTGTTCAGAGCTACACTGATGCATATCTCCGTGTTGACTATTTTTAAGCCATATTTTAAGATACTTATGGGTAAATGGTCCCCACAACTACCAGCAGAAGAAGTGATTCATAGGTCCCACTCCAAAGAGTTTGCACCCATCAGACCATACCAGATACAGCACAATGCCCTGGGCCGCAGCAGAAGGACCAGTCCAGCAGTCCAGCAAAGTGGCAGCACTTTCCCGCTCCCTACCTCCATCCTCAAAAGGACACTTAATTGATACCTGGCAAAAAAAATCAAGAAAAGTACACAAAGCATAAGAAGACAGGCAGGAAACAAAATTAAATGCAACAAGAGGAGAGGAGGGCTGCTTTCCTGGCAGAAACTGTTAGGAGAGATCACTTTGGAAAGGCTGAACACTGTGAGACCTTTCCAGCAAAGCACTAAGGCACCTCCTCAAATTTAGGGGGTTGTTGAGTCCCATAGAGTAATTACTAAAAAAAAAAAAATAATAATAATAGTAATAATAAGGGGAGTTCTCAGAATACCCAAGTGCGGTTCCCCCATTGCTCTATGCTACATATTCAGAAAAACATAAAACATTAATTAATTAGTGAATTGGGTAATTTGGGAATCAATCTAAGAATATCTGTTGCTAAAAGACAGAGAATTCATTGTCAACATCTCACAGATTTTCTCAAGGCAGCTTTCTCTGGGTACAGCTGCAGTCATCTAAACAAATACTGGTGAGTAAATGCAAGGCTCAGATGAACAAATAAGAAAATCGGTGCCAGAGGAATTTGTGCTTTCGTACAGATGCACCAGGTGAGCTTAATCCAAAGCCTTTTCCTCCCTGAGGCTGGTGAAAATTTCTCCTGGGAATTTAGAAAACTTTAAAGCTGACCCAGCCTCAGCAGTGTTTTAAAAGATCAAGGTGCCACGAGCCTTTTGACGAGATTTTGGCAGGCTGTTTCCCTTTGGATATAAGAACAGCAGTGGTGTCAGTGCTGTTGCACTGTCAGTAAGATGTAAATGTTGTGCAGCATCACAGGGGTGACCGTGTTAGCACAGCCCTGGGGTTTTCTTGCAAGGAATTTTAGCAATTCTTCATTTCTGCGCTGCACTGAATCTATTTTTAGATGTTGAAATTATAAATCTAAATGTATTTATATTTTCTAGATTTTGAGTTGGGGGATTCTGTACTTTTAAAAACACCAATTTTAAATCACCTTGAATAGATTACCTGACAATTAATTCTAATAAATGTCCGGGAATAACAGGTTCAGAAATATTCCACAACACAGAGGATTCACGTTTTTTAGGGAAACAGGCTATTTCCCTGGGCAACAATAACACGGGGACTTTCAAAATGTTTAAAAAAGGCATTATTGATGTCAGAAGGCCCTTACAGAAAGGCAGTTCTAATTACATACCCTCAGTATGTGGGGAGGCAGCCCCTGTGCCAGATCTGGAGGAAAGCTGCCCTGACTGCGTAGCTGAAGCGTGACGTGGTAGGGAAGCTGCCTGGCCTCTATTTAATCCTGCACATCATTTCCATGTGCACCAGGGCATTTTATAGGTGCTGTGCAAAGGAATTGGTACCATATCTCTGCTAGAGGTCTTGCCCCACTATACTCAATTCCAGCTGGTCCCATCTCGGACAGAAGAGCATGGTTCAGACAGCTGATTATAAGAGAAGCTCTCCTAGAAATACACCTCTTATGGGACAACCCAATACCAATGCATAAAGTTTTCTGCTGCATCAATAGACAAGAATTAGTAGTTCTCCACGCTAGTGGTGTGAAACAGGATGAAGACTAAGGGTACCAAGTATCTGAGCTTTAAATCCTCCATTCATCTGTATTCCTGGACCTATGTCCAGAAGGAAAACTATCTGGGGCTGAGACCAGAGTGAGGGTCCCTATGCCACCACGGGGTCCACAAATCAGTGCCATCTGCTGCTGCACGGACACGGGACCACGGTGCTATTAGCACTCCAACAGGCTGAGAGTTTGAACACATACTGCCAAATTAGTTACAGCAATGTAATCACATCTATACACCAGAGAGGCTGCTAACGGCTGACGAGTACGAGGCATGTGAGCACTGGAGATATGCAGGAATGCAGATGGACTGGGACAGATTTTCAAAGTAGTTCAGCATTAATTGTTGGGAGAAGTCCCTAGCCAGTTCAATTACTAGTGCTAGGGTTAAGCTCTAGTCTACCAGGCTTAGAGAAGTTCGTCTTCAGCAATGGTCACTTCATATCCTCCATCATTACTTGAGGAGCAGAAAGTATTTCGTTGTCTTCGCTATAGAGAAAGATTTTCTTTTTAAATGCAGAACAGAAGTACCTGTTAAAATGCCTGTCTTGCCTCAGAATATCCCAGTGAACTGTTTCCATTTTAGAGTCTGTATCACTGCTAGCATTCCTGTTATTCCTTGTAGAAATACTAATTTAAAAATCTTTCTTAATTCCTCCAGACAGATAACTACATCACATAACTGCCAATTTATCACTCACAGCAGACTTCCAAAGGAGATTAAGTCAAAGAGACCACATGCACCCTCTGACACATTTTGAGGACAAACAGCACTGTTTGGATACCTGGTCTGGGCTCCCAGACCACAGATTGAGATGTTCATGAGATGTTGAGATGTGAAATCCTTTGTCCTTTCTGAATTGTTGGGCTTAAATCGTACTTTAGTGACAAGATGTGCTAGAAACAAGTTTGCACTTGAAGGTATGGTGAGAATGGGAGCCTACATGGGTCTTGCCTTGTCATCTTTCCATGCAACCATCCTATGGATCTCCACCCCTTTCCTGACACTGCACGCTGGGAGCAGGAGGTCTGGGTTTCCGTGTGTGTGTTGGTGTGCTACACAACATCCTTTCAAGGATGATCTTGGTGAAAGAAGGAGTCCTAAACAGTCAGAATATGCCTCTTGGTTCTCCTTGTCCAATCCCATGCCTCTTGGTTCTCCTTGTCCAATCCTGCTAATGGTCTTTGTGTCTTGGCATCTGTTTGTGAAGCTCTTGGGGTATGATGAAGAGCAATGAGGAGAGCAGCTGAATGGTGTCTGAGGCTCTAGCCTATTAAGCAGTGAGACAGTATTTAACAACGTGGTAAGAAAAGACGCCCAGAGTACAGAGGAATGGGTTGGGACACATCCGATGCAACGTTATCAATCCAAGCCAATCCGGGCACAGACATATAGAGTAAGATGCTTTATAGGGCAGCAGAATCAGCATTCACTTTACATCTGACCTAGATTGCTAATGTGATGAAACCAAGGACCCAAACACTGCAGAAAGGGCATGGTAACCAATGCAACCTTAGGGTAATGCATGCTCACGTCAGTGCCGTATCCGCTCCAGTGTGTGATCTGAAAGGGGTCAGACATCAGGTTTGGTGCATTTTCCTCCCTCAGCCAAGTGCTTTAGAAAGCAGCTTCAGAAGAGAGAAAGGAAAGGATCCAAAAAGTGACTCATGTGAGCAGGAATTAGTAACTCATTAACTCTGAGGTTCAATAAGAGATTTTTCTTGTCCTGCAGAACATGGCAACACACACCTTCTACTAACCCAGCCTATTTCAAGTAGCAGTGGAAATCATCAAAAAGAGGGAGGAAAAACCTTTTCCAGATGAGCTGACACCTACCTAAAGGTGGCAACTGCATCCTTGGGAGAGCAGAAAGAGATGAGAAAGCATAGCCCACCATGGGGACCTGGAGACAGTTATCACTGGCCAAGACACTCTGAGAGCAGCAATCAGTCCCTATCTTTCACAGTATCTGAAACTCAGATATCCAAGGGTAAAGTATGCGGCACCAGCCTGCAGTAAATCATGTTGCTAATTATGAAATATAACCTTTTCATTTTCTTTTTCTTTCATTCAGGAGGTTTGTTGCTATACTGCAAGTCAACATTCTTCAAAGATTCGGATCAACCCCAAAGAACAAGATCTGAATTAATTGCTGTGGTTATTGTTCTGCTAGCTGGGATTTTGGCACAACACACTGTTCAGAACCAAGCGTAAATATCACCTGAGACCAATCAGAGCCTGTGTGGGGCGTTGTTGGAGGTGCTATGGGAGCACATCTTGTGAGGAGATCACTGAAGTCAGAACAGCCCAGGGCATGAAGTCAGGAGAGCCCAGCGCAGATCAAATAGCACCAAATGTCTTAGTGTGAGCAACTGGATTGAGTCACCAACCTGCAAGACATCAATGTTAGTATGGATAAGTGTCACGCCAAGGTCTATTCATGATATTGGACATCAGCTGCAGATCGTGGAGCCCTGTTGGGGTGTGTGCGCAGCTGAGTCCCAGTCTGAGGCAATACAGAAGAGGATGCAGCACATGCTTTAAGTCACATAGATGCAACAGGGACATGGTCCACCTGGTGTCCCTCCAGCATCTCATCCAGAAAGTGTCAGGAAGTCTTATGTCAAATTGACCTCTGGGATGTCTTGGCTACTCTGTGGCATTTCAGGTAACTATTTTAGATGCCCTAGCTTGTGAAACTGAATCTTGGCCAGTGGACAAAACTCAGGTCAGGCTAACCCAGGCCCTGCAATTGATGGATTGAATCATTCTTCAGACTCCAGCAGCCCTTGAGTAGGTCTCCACCGATGGTATGAGAGAGTTCACACATTCAGCTCACGAACGGACAGCTTCAATGGGCAAAAAAGTACAGGTTTCTTCATGAGCAAACTGAATGTTTGTCTGTAGAGGTCCCCTGGTTCTAAAGAAAGTTTAAGGCATCCACATTTAACTTGTCTGCGCTTAGTAAAATTAATTCCTCCTCAAATGCAAAACTCTAGAGTCCTCATTCTTCTAAACGTATCTACTATATTTTCACAAGTCAAAGGAATAAAATGAGTCATGAAGAACCTTCTTCCTGCAACAGTAACCCATGAGCACAGAGAAGCACCATCATTACTGCCATGGCAATGCCAAAATAAAGGCAGCAGACAGCACAAGCCATTGTCAGTCATTTATGAGTTTCAGCCAGCAAAGGTTCCTGGCTGTTCTGTAGCATCCTCCACTGACTCAGCAAGGGATGCTCCTGACTCCACTCATCTCCCCAGAGATGGGAATTATTTCTTTTTGGAAAGTTTTCCTTTAGGGGTGCTGAGAACAGCTCTCTCTCCTGCTTTGGGCCATGACTACCAATACCTTTATGGAGCTAGCTGCATGTTTATATCTTTCTAGGTGTATGGAGCCCACCTATATTCCTCATCTGGTATTATATCCATGCAGAAATGGATAAATTGTGTGTATTATTTAGGGTACACCAAATAATAGCTGCCTAAATACCTTTCTGTAGAAATATTCCTCTGCGCCACACGAGCGTCCGTACGTGAAATTGCAGCAGATTAAATAGAATAGCAAAACTATATTAAAAGAGTATTAAAAAGATACATCTTTGTGTTAAATCAAATCTAATTCTGCATTTGGTGACTTGCTTCAGATCTCCAAGTTGCAGTGATTCAGTGTCCGTTAGCCAGATCAGGGCACATACCTGAGACATTTTTGTTCATGGCACTGTGAGATTGCTTTTCCAGTACCTGTTTATCTGTATTTTAGCTGCAGAAATGGTATATTAAAGATTTTCCATCTTTTTACACAAAGCAGTTTCCTTTGCTGGCTCAATTCAGCGAGGGGAGGGAGAGAGAGGCTTAAACTACTGGGCTCTGGCTTGATTCTGGAGTCTCGGAGCCAGGAGCTGGGCTTCTCACACACTGGTATATGCAACGTTTCTCTGGGGTTGCATTTAAAGTTGGACATCAGCCTTCAGTCCCATATAGGAGACTGAGTAGGGTTCTACTAAGCAGTTTTAGCAGCAGTTTTACTGGGGGTTTTATCTACCCAGTGGTTTTTTTATTGCATACCAACTTGCAGTGCTTTCCCTTGTAATGTTTTTATAGCCAGCCCAAAGCTCCCTGATGTGTTTGTAATGAGCCCCATGTATGTATAATTTAGGATATGTTTAATCTCTCTGCCTCTGTAATAAAAAATTTACTGTTTCGGTCGGTTTGGGGCTTTTTCTCAAATATCGTCATTTTTGGTTTTTTCCAGACTGGCCCAAGAATCCCATGCGGTTGAGTCAGACTGCTTCAGTACGGATGGGGAGTAATTGATGTACCGAAGATGATGACCTTTGTTGGGCTGAGATTGCATCTCTCTGTTATTCCTTTTTTACTGTTTTTTCCCTTGAAGTCCTGTCTGCACACAGTTTGTTTTCATCCAGCCTGAGATGGATGGTGCATGGATTTAATGAGGTCGTGTTTTCCCACCAGTTCCATTTGTAGCCATTTAATGTTCAGCTCTGAGTGGGAGATTGAGTTAAAGGCTATTTAAAAGTCCATGATGCAGGCAAGCATTCTGCCCAATTTTTCGTTCTTTTACGTATTTGTTAATGAGCATCTCCAGGGTAAAGGTGAAGCTCCTGGTTCATTTCTTGGAGAAGCCAATTTGACATTCCTGGATTATGCTGTGGCTGCTCAAATATTCGGAGATCCTTCTCTTGCAATGCTTAGCCTGTCCATACACTGCACAAGGGTAAAACTGTAATCATGGCATCGTCAACGCTGTGATAATTCACATGGACGTGCTCTTCTTCTGAAGCTGAAACAGAGACACGGAGCGTAAGAGGACTCCTACTGAAAGAGGGTCATTCTTCCTCTGCTGCTCCTACATGGGGAGACTTGCCTTCAAGTTTCATATTGCCTGAGAACAGACCTGAAAAGAAGATTTCTGTTTGGTCTCTTGCACAAGCTGCAATTCCCTCACTAAATGGAGATGTCAGGAGCCATTAGGTACCTGTCCTGGTAATTACACACACAGCCAGGGGGCATCTCCATTTAGGTGAGTTTGGAGATGTCTGCATTTCCAGCATGTCAACCCCTATCACTTATTCTGTAGCCTTCAGGGCTTTTTACAGGCGCTCTGAGAAAGTACACAGGAAAATTAATTCTGCATAGGTCTGGGGGCAAAGCCTATAGACGTGTTCTGTGCTGGTGTCCCCAGCACGGGCAGTCATGGACAACACACATGAAAACCTGCCTGCCTCCCCAGGAGGTCAGAAACTTTCCTGTTAAAACCATGGTTGTGTGTGATGATGGGCACCTTCAATCCACTGATGGTTGCACCATGTGCCATAGGTGTCTCCTTTACTCTAATTTGCAGAGACAGCCCAACCTCCTCCACTATTTCTTGGTTGCTCCACTAACCAAGAGCATACCAGAAACCCTCAAAGACAACTGCAGGCCTAGGTTTGCAGGTAACATACCCAGATCCCACACTCAAAGCTGTAAGGGACTTTAGGATCACCATGGCAGTGGGCCTGGTTGGTAGGCCAAGGTAAGTAGGTAGGCTCCTCCAATAAGGCAGGTCAAAGGACACAAATAGACACATTTCCCTGGTCAGGAAGCATGAAGGTTTTTGAGGAATAAGGATTCAGGAGACTTCTGTGGAGAAACCCTCTGCAAATACTGACATATCACATTAAGATGTTCAGTGATGGCCACAGGGACCATGGCCGGGTGGAAACACCGTGTTCCACAGCACAGTTCTGCAGTACATGTGTGCATGCTGCACACTCACAGAATCACAGAATCACAGAATGGTTAAGGTTGGAAGAAACCTCTAGAGATCACCTAGTCCAACCCCCCTGCTCAAGCAGGGACACCTTGAACATGTGGCACAGAGTCACATGCAGGTGGATTTTGAAGATCTTCAGTGAAGGAGGCTCCACCATCTCCCTGGGCAGCCTGTTCCAGAGCTCTGCAACCCTCACAGTAAAGAAGTTCTTCCTCATATGCAGATGGAAATTCCCGTGTCTCAATTTGTTCCCATCACCCTTTGTCCTATCACTGGCCACAACCAAGAAGAACTTGGCTCCTTCCACCCTACATTCTCCCCTCAGGTGCTTATACATACTGATCAGATCTCCCCTCCGTCTTCTCTTCTGTAGGCTAAACAGGCACAGCTCATTTAATCTTTCCACATAAGATAGAGATGCTCCAGTCCCTTAATCATCTTTGTCACTGTGCATTGGACCCTCTCTAGAAGCTCCACATCTCTGTTAAACTGGGGAGCCCAGAACTACACCCAATGCCCCAGGTGCAGCCTCACCAGAGCTGAGTAGAGGGGCAGGATCCCCTCCCTGACCTGCTGGCAACTCCTCCTGATGCAGCCAGGATCCCACTGGCCTTCTTGGTCATGAGGGCACTGCTGCCTCATGGTTAACTTGGTGTTAACCAGGACTCCCAGGTTCCTCTCCACGACGGGGCTTTCCGCGGAGGGGATTTCCAGCAGGTCAACCCCTGATCTGTCTGGTGCTGGAGGTTATTCCTCCCCACGTGCAGGACTCGGCGCTCCTCCTCGTTGAACCTCATGAGTTTCCTCTGCCCAACTCTCCAGCCGGTCCAGGTCCCTCCAAACGGCAGCACAGCCCTCTGCAGCGTTGGCTGCTCCACCCAGCTTGGTATCATCAACAAACCGTGCCTAGGGTGCCCTCTGTGCCCTTGTCCAAGTCATTGATGAACTAATTGAACAGCACTGGACCCAGTGCTGATCCCTGGGGGACACCACTGGCCACAGGTCTCCAACTGGACTCAGCCCCATTTATCACAACCCTCTGAGCTCTCCATCCAGCCAGTTCTCAATCCACTCCCAGCACATCAAGATGCGTGACACCCCCATATACAGCGTGCTCTCTACAACAGCCACAATCAGTATGAGCACACACCACTGAATGCTCACACCTAACGTGCCCATGCAGACAAATCCTCAGCACACAGCACACGCACACTGACCCATTTAGCATGGAGACATCAGCAGTACCTCACTAACAACATGTATGTTGCCAAATCCTATATAGGATGTCTTGTTATACAGTACTCAAGTTGCATGCACTACCCCCTTCTGCACAGAATCATGAAAAAAATTGCACATATTAAGGCCCCATACAGAGAGTCGAGGTTGTGAAACCAGTTACTACTATTCCCAGGAGTCTGTAGCTGGAAGGAATCATAAAGAAAGAGCTCTCTGCCTCATCCCTTTGGACGAAGTACTATTGAATACATTTTACTCCAGGTTCACTTCTGGTTACTGTTAGGTATTCCTTTTCTCTGTCAAAACCTTTTATTCCCTGGGAATCTCAGCAAGGCTCTTCATTTATTAATATTGCTGATTAAATTTCACAGTCACTAATGTAAATATTCCAAGAGACTTTCTCTCTTCCCACCACTTAAAAAGTGCAGGCCATGCACTTACACACACATCTTGTGTATGAATTAAAGATGACTAAATGAGATTTGCTTGCCTGGGACACACACGTACCAGGAAGGACAGGACACGTGTCATATGCTCCCAAATGCAGCACACATTCTGGCCAGATGCCCCAGACAGCCCTGCCCAAACACACTGGCAGTGGTGAGTGGTTCACTTAGCTGCCCGACTTATCCAAGTGCATCAAGGATCAAGGAATCTTTGGTTCCATCAAGGAAGCTTTGGTTCCATCTCCATCATATCCTTGTTGAAGTCTAGTCCTCACAAACCCGCACGAGGAGGGAGCACAGGAAGAAGGAGGTGAAAGAAACTTGTTTCATTCCAAATAGCAGATCTCCGTGCTTCACATGATGGCAGCAGGGCAAGCGAGGGCACAGTGAATCAGGGCTTGGCACTTCCCCAGCCATTAGCCTCTACTTCCTTTGCTGGCTCCGGAGTCCTTCTTGGTACGGAAGACCTGGATAACATTGGCCATCTCTGGACTTCTTCCTCCCCAGTCTGGTGAGTCGTTCTGATGCTAGAGCCAGTGCTGTCAAACTGGGCTCTGTTGGATCCTCTCAACCAGTCCTACCATTCTACTTATTTTTAACGATTTAATATTGATATCAATTACCACCTACGAGAAAAGGCTCTGGTATGAGTCCCCTGGTCTGCCCTGAAGTCCTCATTGTGAATTCTGGGGGTGGCTGATATGTGAGCGTTCCCGAACTGCAGAAGAGGAAGTCCCAGCCCAGTGCTCATATTCCTGTGCTTATTCCATTGCTTGTTATAGCCATAGTTGCTCTCCCAGTTATAGCAGATGAGCAAAAACCTCTCGGCAAAACTGAGAGAAAGAAGAGGAAAGAGGGAGAAAAGTCAAGCTGTCTGCTCTCCTGCCCTCCACGCGTGCAGCCCGTGGCTGAACACCACATACACTGCACAGCATGGGTGGGATGCTGCAAGGATGGCTAGCAAGAGAGACAGAAAGCTCCCGCTCCTCGGAGGGCTTTACCTCTTGGATTAATAGGAGCTGCTTAAAGAGGGCACTTCCAAAGAGGGGCATAAATCTTTGATGAGGATTCGTGAGTGCACGGAGCAGTGCTGGGCTTGGGGAGTTAAATGGGTAGCACGGCTGTAGGGAGATTATTTCGTCAGCTACATCCTACTTGGTTGTTCAGATTGCCAGAACGGGGCCCACAAAGCAGCAGCCATCCCAAAGTGAGCCAGAGCTGTGCCTCATCCTGTGCCTTTGGAGCAGCCCAGGATTCCCACTAGCTTGCTATGGTTTGGGCCTAGCTTGTTATGGTTTGGTCTCAGCACTCGTGGCACTACTGCACTATAACTCCTCTTGTCAACATCTCCCCACTTTGCCCCAGGATTTGCCAGTGACAGATATTTGCAGGCTCGCTGCAGGAACGCCCTGGGATGTGCAACCTTTCCTGCTAGGCAGCCCCAGGCCTCTCTTAAAAATACACCAAGCATGCCCAAGAATGACTTCTTTTTCTGAAGGGGAATCACAGAATCTTCAAGGTTGGAAGGGACCTCTAGAGATCATCCAGTCCAACCTTCCTGCTCCAGCAGGGACACCCAGAGCATGGGGCACAAGGTGGCATCCAGGTGGGTTTGGAGACCTCCAGAGAAGGAGACTCCACAGCCTCCCTGGGCAGCCTGTGCCAGGGCTCTGTCACCCTCACAATGAAGAAGTTCCTCCTCACCTGGAGATGGAACCTCTTTACTGGTGGGAAGATGTATCCTGAGCCATTGCTCCATTTGCTACCGCTCCATGCCAGCAGCGTCTGCCAGTCCATTTTCTCTCCTCTCCTTCACCATTAACTATTTCTGCCTGTCTTTCTTACAGAAAGAGTGGCATTATTTTCACTGGCATACTAAAAACTATAAATCCTGATAGGTATTGATCTCAGCTTCAACATCATCTGCCAAACACTAACATTGCTTAAAGAAAGCAGAGCACAGACACCATGTGTCACTTCTGCTACTGCCACAGGGAGGTACAGCAAGATGGAGAAAAGCTGTTATTGATTGAGCTCTGTTCAAAAGCCCTTCCCCTTCCTGCATTAAGGGCTAATTTTAGGCCGGGATGATTTGATAATGTGGTTATGTTCATCATGCAAATCGTTCCATTTCCCGCTCAAGGATGCTGGACACTGGGAGCAAGGCTCCTACCATTGCCCATGGAGCAGAGTCATGGTGGGGAGCAGCAAGGCTTCGTACTTTGATATCATCAGAGCTTCATCTTGTGCCCTTCTCCTTCTCTATGTCTGTGTCCCTCCTATTCTGTCCCCAGCTCCTGCTCTGGGGAGCTGAGAGGAGATGCGGGATTCCCAAAGCATTAGCAAGCTGCAGTTCCCTACAGATGTGTCTTCAAGCCACAGTCTTCAAACCACTTAAGAGGTTTTCCAAAACCCCCCGTCAGTCTGAAAAATCCAGATGTTGCCAACTAGCACCACAATGTGCCCAGCAAGCCTCCTGTAACTGGTGCACCTTCAACATAAGGACAGAGAGCCCACAACAGGGAAAGTTCTGTTCTGTTTTCAGTAGCTTCCCATCATCTTTGGACAGCCTGAGGCAAGGTACCATGCTTGGGTTGGAGGTGCCAGTGCTGCCTTGGTTGGCAGCAGAGGCTGCCCAGGCCATGGAGTGAACTGAAGGTTGTGATGGGAAGGAACAGAGGACACTTGAGCTTTGCCCTGGGAACAAGTGGGGATTCACATGCAGAGCAAATACTGTGCCAGGACTGGTGCCAGTGAATCCATGATTAACTGGAGCAGCCAGGTCAATGCTCTGTCTGGAATCATTCTCCAGAAAGGAAACGCAGGGCAGGACTTGAGATATTGCTCAATGGGAGGAAATCGGGGAGAGAGGGCATACAGCAAGCGTGATTTTCCTTGCCCCAAATGAGATTCCAGCAGTAAGAAATATTAGCCACATATTAGCAGGACAAATCCCGTCCTTCTCCACAGGCTCCTGGGAAGAGCCGAGGAGGACGATGCTCCTGTCTCACCCAAACCAGCCTCACACCTCGGACACAGCAGAGCTGCGGTCGCTCTCATCTGTTCGGTTCTGCCTGACACCGGGTCCTGGTGCCAACCCAGTGAGTCACATTGTCCTAAAGTCTTGACTTCAGCGACAGCGCAGAGCCGTGCTGCTGTCTGGCCTGGGCAGGGCGAGGCTGTTGGCTCGAGCCCAGCCGCCGGCCCTGCACATATCCAGCAGAAACACTGCAGACTGCCTACAGCAAGGCAGGAGAATTAGAGATGATGGAGGAGCGGGCACTGGGCAGGAGCCAGGAGGACAGGATGCTGAGAGCTCGCAGCTATCTCATCCAGAATCCATCTCGGAAAGAAGAGACGGAATTGTGTGGGACGAGTCGCACTCATTCTGACATGCCCCAACTCTGCTCTCCTCCCCACCACTTTCCCACTCACTTCCAGCCCTTCACCCCCAAAGAGGCGTTCACAAGCCTTGGTTCCCCGTTCACAACAGGATCTGCCAACAAGCAGCGATAGACACAGCCATGCTTCTCACGGCTCCTTCTCACAACCGAGCCATTTTCCCTGCAGTGCAATCGAAGGGAACGCACCATGACTGAATTGGCATGGGGGCACCAAACCCCGAGGAGGGCACGGGGATTTTGCTCAGCCTCCGGTGCCCTCAAGGACACTGAGGGGTGGCCAGGGTCTGGAGGCAAAGGTGGAGGCCAGGGGCAGCGCTGGTGGAGCGGGGATCCTGCCCTCCAGCACAAAGCAGGGGGATGTGATCGCTCATCACTGCACACTCTCACATTTGGATTCCCGTCCAGCCTGAAGGGTCCTCTGAATTACCAAGCATCCATCTGGCTTCCTTCTGCTTCCTTCCTTCCTGAGGATACCAAAGCCCAAAGAAACACAAGGGTGATGGAGGCAGGTGGCAGATCATCACGTAGCAGAGCTCCTGTCTGGTGGGCACTAGATTGGTGTAGAGTCAGTGTGACCAGAGCAATGTCAAGAGACACATTTGTTGGCCAGGGCTCTGTCTCACCCAATCTTTGGCAACTACAAGCTTGAGCATTAACCCCACAGTCAGTTTTAAAAGCGCCATCCTGCTCTGCTCCCCCTTTCCCCAGCAGAAACAAGTTTTGTCCCTACGTTTTATTTTTTTTCGCACAGTTTCAGCTCATTCCACTGAGCTGCAGCCTCAGCCAGGCCTGGCATTGTTTCCAAGCCTCACCAG
Organism: Nothoprocta pentlandii; assembly: GCA_013398315.1. Lineage (NCBI taxonomy): Eukaryota > Metazoa > Chordata > Aves > Tinamiformes > Tinamidae > Nothoprocta > Nothoprocta pentlandii. The sequence continues at coordinate 48,053 of VZSG01001213.1, forward strand.
ATTACATTAGCGTTTCAGGAAATGGTACCAAATGCTGCAAGTACATTCACTATTTCATCTTCATCCATTAATCAGCCAGACTCACAAACTTTTACCCTGCTCTGTAATTCTTTCTCCTACCAATAGTTCCATAGAACAGCTAAGTTTGCAATTGATCTAGGAACGCTTAATTATCCTTACTGACAGAGCATCATATGCTCCTAATTTGTGGAGATTACTTCAGAAGCAAGCATCTTCTTCAAGGATGAAACAAATCTGCTATTCCATCTCTTACGACATGGCAAAGAAGAACATCCTAGTGTAGAATATCTTAAAGTACATCATTTGAGTCACCCTTCCATTAATAATTTTTTTCCAGTTTCAAAGGGGGTCAATAATTTTGGGTATCTCCCTCCAGCAAGGCTGGGTGTCAGCTTGCAGGTGCAGGTGCACAAGGAGGCAAATTCAAGTAGCTGCTTCCTGTGGGAATTAGGATGATCCAACTGTCTAAAAAATCTATCCCAGTTGGTCTAAATTTGTACTTCTGGTGAGAGGCCATTTGGGAATGCAGATCTGTGTGTCCGGACAAGCCCGGATGACACGCGCTCAGCTCTTGAACACCCATTAATTCTGATTTTTCGAACAAACGGCTGCCTGAGCACAGCCTGTGCCAGTTGGGGAGAGCTTGGAAGCGTACGGGGCAGTCGGCAGTAGATGGGAGAAGTCAAGATTGCAGCTTGGTTAAGATCTGAATTAGCGCAAATGCCATCACAGGTTGAGCTGCGAAGCACAGATCATTTTGTGGCTTTGATGCTGCAACTTCAGGGAAATTATCCCAAAGTCTGGGACATTCCTGCAACTCCTGCCATCTTTCAGAAAATGCCTGTAGTTTTCCCTACAAGGAAAAAGGTAAAAAATAACCTTTCCTGGTTCATCTCTCTCTATTTTCAAAAGCAGATACTAAGGAAAGAGTGGGAGAATGGGAAAAGCTTCCTTGGCACTTTTTCCCACCCTCCAGCGACCTGTGGCTCAGGGATTTCCTGAGATGGTATCTTCGGGTTTAATGGCCCTTGATGGATTTTTCATCCATTAATTTGTCCAGCTGCTGTTGGAATCCATGCAGACTCATAGTCTCCACAATATCCTCACATAACCCTCATGCTAAGTCAAGTATTTCCTTCTGGCTGTTTACAGAAAAAAAAAAGGAAATGAAACAAATAAGATATGATCAGAATCTCTTTAGGTTCTCACATGCAAGTAGGAACGCTCCCATTGGTGTTGCTGCTGCTAGTACACACGCAAAGCCAGGAGATGCTATCACAAGCAGGACCCTGGGGATGCTGGAGATACGTGGAAAGCCATAGAAAAGGAAGGCTGCTGCAGGCCACGGCCAGCTCTCGGCGGCCTCCACCTCTCCATCACCATCTCCATCTCTATCGCATCAAGATAGAGATGCCCAAGATGAGTGAAGGCTTTCAGGAACTGCCCAGCTGATGCCACCTGATCAAAACCTGCAGCCCTGCACCCCCTTGCTCTCCTCTCTCGTTAGACCCGCTGGAGAGCTGCCACGCTGTGGCTGCGGGCTCCAATGAGAGAGCAAAATGGATGCAGAAGCGATGCGAGCCAGCCTCTGGCTGAGCAGAGGACACACCAAGAAACCCTGCCGCTTTATCAGCAGGAGAAACGCAAAGCAATTGCAAAAAGACTTAGTTCCACCTATCGCCAGCCTTGGTTGCTGGCTGCTGCAGAGATCCCTCGGAGGTGACATCGCCCAGGATTTCAGCGACGCTGCGCACTTTACGCCCTGAGGAGCGGTGCTTTCTCACACAGCTCATTCATTCACTCCATCCCACCCAGATCTTCCTGTTCAGGTTTCTCCCTTGCTCTCCTCCTTGCAGATTCATACACATCCCCAGAGCTCTTCCCCTGGCTGCTGGCAGCACTCCCAGCTCCTGTGCTGGACACACCAGAGCCCCAGGATGAGCATTTCTGCAGTGATGTGACCTCCAGGGAGGCTCCACGGTCAAGCTCTTCCATGGTTCCTGTAGCCACTTCTCCTCCCCTAGCAGGCTTTGATGAAGCTGCTGCTGTAACACGGCAGAGGCCACCAAGACACCGGGGCTTGTGCCTGCACTGGGGAGAAAGATTCATCCCTTTCCCTAGTATTTTTCTGTTGCACGCTACATCTTCCAGCTTTACAACTTCCCTGGGTCTGTATTTATATCGGAGCAGCAAGCAGGCAGGGAGCAGCAAGCAGACCTATTAGGGAGGGCTGCTATAAATAGACCCATCAGTAATTAGCTGCAGAACTATTCGTTAAATAGGGAAGCAAATAAACAAGGACTGGAACCACTAGGACTGACTAAGGTGTGGACTAACCAAGCCATGCTCCATGGCCCACAAGCCATGAGTCAGAGCGGTTTGAGAGTGCCACCAGGGAGCAGCAACAAGCCTCGTGTCCCCTGATGGACCCCCAAGGGGGTATACAGCCAAAGCCAAGGTCAATGTGTACAGCTAGACATATGTCTCCAGTTGGATGTCAAATTAGGTCCACTTCTACTGTCACCTCCATATGTTTGTGGGTTGGTGCCACCACAGAGCTCCTTCCATCCACCTCTCCATCCCCAGTCGGCAACTGCAAGTAAAGCCTTGCAGCCCAGCCCAGTGCAAGCTGGTGCTGCTCACACAGGATCAGGGGTTCCAGTTCCAGCTCCCCCTGTCTCTTGGGGCAGCACGTGGTGCTTTGTGCCGTCTTCACACCCCACTTGCCTTCAGTCTGCAGCAAGGTGGTAAGTTGAGGACATCTGCATGAGTTCATCCTTCAGGTGCCACAAAGCCTGGCCATCCCGTAGCTCCCCTGCAGCTCTGCAGACCAGGCTGCACCAAGAGATCACAGAAGAGCTGTGCCTTCTCGGGCACACGCAAGAGCTGGGTCCATGCCCCAACTACATCAACAGTCAAGGGAAGAGGAAGCTCCTTTCATGCCAAACATCTCACGAGGTGATTGAAAGTGGGTGAAGTATCGCACCTGTGTACGACATGGGGCGGATAGAGCAATTGGAGGAGTGTTCAGAGGGCACAGGAGGGACAAACTCCGCAGACCTGGGAGCAGGGGAAGCCGTGCAAGCAGCTCCCCACTCCCCAGGCTCCACTACCCGCTCGTGTCGCCCCTAACCAGGCAGAGGGTGAGAGCCTGGCCGTGCCAAGGATGCTGCGCTCACTCGGCTGGACTGCGGTAGATGTACACGTGTCTGCCAACATGCTGGCAGCAGAGCTGGGTGCTTTTGTGACTCAGGCTCCTCTCTAGAAGGGACATGGCCCTGATCCCACACAGGCCATATGTGCCCAACGCAGAGCCCTCCTAGCTCTGTTGGTTTCGTTATTTTTCTGCTCTTCCACCTGCTCAGCTGCGTAGCTCCACCACTTCTCCTCCTGTGTGGACACCAGCTCTGAGACCATCATCTGACAGGGGGACATGCATTTTGCTGTCTTGCTCATTATGGCCATTTCATTAGTGCAATTATGGCCCTTAAAGAAAAAGCCAGGATGTGTGCAATACGTTTCAGCCAAGCAGGCATAATTTACGCCCTGGAGATGCATCTAGCAGGTGTGAAGCCACAGCACGGAGGCTCCCCAAGCCCTGGGCCTCTGCCAGCCCACCCACCCTTCAGTGCTGCGCTCTGCTTTCCATCCGCCTGTTCCAGCCACCCCCTGCTCGTGTGCTCCTGGTTCTGGCCCTTGTGCTCCCACGGAGCAACAGATTGAGCTGCCCCCTCCCCTGCTGTTCCCAGGCTGCTTCTCCCCTGGGAACACAGCAAGGAGACGACATCCAAGCCTGGGAGGGCCAGGTGTGTGATTCCACCCCGGCAGGACTCAGGGCTTTGCAAAGGGAGGCTCCACAGGGACTCCAAGCAGCCCCACAGGTCTCCTCCGTGAGAACCAGGAGGAAACTAACCTGGCCTCCATAGAGACATCACTTTAGTCAAGAATCTTCTTGACTTTAGTCAAGAATCTTCAGCAGGGAATGAAGTCAGCCAGGACTTGCCATCAGAACCTCTTAAGGCTTTAATGTTTCCGAGTCACTCCAGACACTGCTTAGCAATGCAGGCAGAGGAACATCAAAAGAGTGATGAAATAAAAAAAGCAAACTTACCAAAAAATATTCCAAAATATGCCTAGAGGTTCAAAATGCCCTGGGCTTCAAAAATAGCAGACATCTCCTTTGTCTTCAAGAGAATGTAGACCAGCTTTGGATGAGCTCCTGCGCAACGTGCTAAAGACCTTTTGATGGCCTGTGCAATCTGTGCATCCCCATTCCTGGATGTGTTCCTCGGTTCAGTAGTGCTGGACTGCGATGCTCCCTGCATGTGGCATAAGTGAGAGCCAGAAAGAATTCCAGGATGTGAAAGGCCCTATCCGTGGCCCTTCACAAGGAGCTGGAATCGGTTTTAGGGACGGAGACCTTTAATGCCTGAGTTCCTTCAGATGATGTGTATAGGGCAGTTGGGGTTAACCAAAGAAAAGTAAGGTGAACAAAAAGGGTTTCCCCTCAAGTGCCTACATCTCTGTGTAACTTTAGGTTCCTTGAATGTGCCCTTAATTCCAGTCATGGGGAGAAGCTCTCTCCTTTTTTTTCTTCAGACCATTTGCATTTTATCAGATACGGTTAATGAACCATTTAATCGTCACAGTCCTTGTTTCTCTAACCTCTGGATCAATGATCACATCAGTCTTATAATACGCTTGCCTTCCTCTGAAGATACTCATTTTTTGTGTGCAATTGATGTAGAAAAGAGCTGAACTGATGATCAGGCCCAGGTGTGTTAACTCAGAGCAAGGCCAACCAAGACTCCAAAGTTTGCAGATGGACTCAGGGGGCCATGGTCCCAGACAGGGATCCATGGAATATACCTTTCTGTCAACAACACGTGCCAAGACCAGCAGCTTATAGAAAGATAAGCTAGAAAGATAAGATGCCACAAACACAGCGTTTGCCAGTGTCTGGATTAGGCCTGGTAGATACCTCTCTGCGTGTTTCAAAGAGCAACCACATTGTATGAATAGTTCGGTCATTTGTACCACTCTAGGCTGGATGGCAGAAATGATACCACAAAAGGATTTCATGGGAAATAAATACTTAAAAGTGACCTTCCATGGGTTTCCCACAAGACCAGGAGAGGAGGGAGCAAGCAAAAGCCCACATGTGCTCCTAGTGGAAGGAAAAAACAATTTATACACTGCTGATAGTCTCCAAGCACAACCTAGTTAAGGACTGACCTTAGAACACCCAACTTCAGTGTTAAGAGTGAAGGATGCCTAGAAAAGCCTTTGCAAACTGCTTCACTCAGCAGAGACCTTGGCCTCCACTCAGGTGTGAACGAGGGAGCTCAACAAGGTGGAGGCAGTCATTGAAAAGCTGCCAGGCTTGTCAGGAATTGAGTGATTGTCAGGAATTGAGCGTTGGCACATTGGTCCTACTCCAAAAGGCTCCAAAGCAACAACCTTAAGGGCTTAAGGTTAATTCCCTTAAGAATTAGCTCAGGTCACCAAGAGCTGCTTTCCTTGCAGCTGGCTGCAGTTGGCCAGAAGACATTGCTGAGGGTCACAGCAGACCCACAGCTCTATGAGCAGCGTGGAGGAGCTTTTGTTTTGCCCATGTTTGATAATCTTGGCCAGCAGCCTTTGCAATCTCACGTTGGTATTTGCTTGCTGTTGCGCTGTAGTTCTCTATAAGCACAATAACCAAGTAGAGCTAATCCACATAGACCCTTCAGTAGCTTGGCTCCCCTTTAATGCACCTTTCAACCCATCACAGTTCCCTGGAAGTGTCACAGAGGATAACATTTAGCTCCCAAGTCACTATCTTCTCATCCCAGAAGTGATCAGCTCTTTAGCTTGATGGCACACTTTGGCCAGGAGTTTCCCAGCCTTCCAGCTGTGACTGGAATCATTTCATTCTCTTCATTCTGAATTTTCTGGGTTCATCATCATTGCAAATCCCCTGTTCTTTAGGCATATTGATTCCCTATCATGTCAGGAGCTCATATCTTTACTGTGACTTAATTCCTCTAATATGCCGTCTTTCTTGGGCCATCAAATCCAGCTTTCTTATCTCTCTTCCTAAGAGTGTTTTGGGGACTCCCTTACATTTTGGTCACCACCCATTATAATGCCCCCATTGTCCACTCTGCCCCATCGCTCTGCATTATCCCTACGTGCAGCTTGCTAAAGAGCTCCTCTCTGTCTGCGTGAAAGGTTTTAAGGCTCTGAGAGGGGCTCATCCATCAGCCGGAAATTTGGCAGCTTTCCTGGGACTGTCAGTTCCTGAGAACAAACAGCTGCAAAGGCACCACGCGCTTCCCAGAACCAGGGAGGAGCACACATGGCTGCAGCCCATTGCAGAGAAGCAGCCAAGCACCAGAACTGCTGCCCTCAGGCCCGTAAAGCGGAGCTTACAGGGTATCACCAGGCTCATCCAGGACCCTGCTTGTCCATTTGGCATGGAGACGGCAGCATTCCCCAGACAGCGTCTCCTGTGCTGTGTTCCCACCCAAAGTTAAGCCAAGCTGAAGGGTCAGGGCTCCCTTCAGGCATAGACAAGGACACAGAACTTGTCCTTAGAGGACACAGATATTTGGAGTCATACGCATGCCAAAAGCCTGTGCCAAACTTGGTGCGTCCCCACGTACACAACCCAACTCTGAATTTGTCATCTGCCCACCTCCACATGGATGAGACTGCCTCCGAAGCAAGTGCTGCCCGCACACTCCTCGCGTGACTCCTCCAGCTCTGAGCACACCTACTTTGGTCCATGAACAGGCACCATTCCCACAGCTGGCACCAAGCCCTTCCCCAGCCCAGCTGCACCACTTGTCCAGCCAGGATGTCTTTTTATACTAGGAAATTAAATGTGTCCAGGACTGTTCTCCAGCACTAATGTCAGCTGATATCACCTGTTCCCTACCTACACAATCAAGCTCTCTTTAGCCTTAGTGTGTTGAACAGTACATGTGTTCAACACACAAAAGCTCCTGAGTAGTCCCTGTCCATCAAAATCTCCCAGCATGTTCATCCAGGAATGGTTTGGAAGAGCATTATTTGGCCTGAACCAAAACCATGTGAAAAAAAATGCTAAAAATGTAGCTGTGGACCTAGAGTGGATGTCTCTTGATGCTGCTTGATACACAGGAACAGGGAATCCCAAAGGTGCAGGGAGGTTCTGCAAGAAGGTGGAGTGCTCGAGCGCTGGGCAGGGTGTCCTGGGAGGTCTCAGCAATGCCCCGTGCAATATAATTTTGCAAAGTAGGTGGATGGCACATCTCTGGGGACAGGGATTGCTCTGAATATGTCACAGAATGGTGGCTGGGTGAGGTGGAAGCCGGAGGGTTATGTTTACGGCATTGAAAAGCAAACGCTGTAGTCCCGTGGAAATCTTCAGCGCGCTCTCCTGAGGGAGGAGCTCTGCTTTTATGTATTGTACATCTGAAGGACAATTTGCTGGGTCCTGGAGGAGCGTGCCAAGCAGCCTGTGCTGAACAGGGATGAGATGTCCAAGAGAAGACACTGTTGAGGTATCCTTACGGAGGACTTATACAGTGTGCTTTCTGAGGGGTCATTGGGTAGATGGGGCCATGTGGGAGAAATTCTGCTGAACTAAATACCTTGACAAAGTTGTTCCTACCTGAACTAGGAGCATAACTCCCTCCAGCAGGGCTCTTTTCACTTCTTTTGCTCTTTTACTCTTTTACTCTTACAATAGCTCTTCTGTCAACTGTCCCTTGACTCACACCCTGCTACATGCACTGCAGGCAAGATAGGGCCACTCCCAAGGTGATTCTGCCAGCAGCAATTAGATCATAATATTTTGCAAGTCCCTAAAGCACTAATGAGTGGAGACAAACCAGAGGCCAGATACCAGCTGTGGTCTTTCAAGGAAAGCTGCAGTCCACCACTTCCCAAAAGCAGCTCTGCCTCTGACATGTGATGGGAAAGACAATGCTAAAATTTCCAGGAATATCTGTGCTTTTCAGCCCCTTGCTTCTCTCCCAGCTCCTCTTCTGCCTGCCAGGATGATTGTTTGGTTATTTTTTGCATTCAACCCCAAGAAGTCATATTTAACAGCTTTGTTATTATTCAGAGCTTACATAACTCTTCACGCAGCAGAAAACTGTGCAGCCTCTTCACTCCCCTCCGCCAGGCACCACAGGTCTTCCTGAGCCCAGTCGCAGCGGAGGCGATCAGGCTGGCCAGGCATGCTCGATAAATCCCTGCTGGAAGTTCCCAAACAACCTTTGTCCTTCAGGTGCTTGAATATATGGGTTCAAGCTGAATGGGTTCAAGCTGAAACACAGGAGGTTCCATCTCCAGGTGAGGAGGAACTTCTTCATTTGTGAGGGTGACAGAGCCCTGGAACAGGCTGCCCAGGGATGTTGTGGAGTCTCCTTCTCTGGAGGTCTCCAAACCCGCCTGGATGCCGCCCTGTGCCCCATGCTCTAGGTGTCCCTGCTGGAGCAGGAAGGTTGGACTAGATGATCTCTAGAGGTCCCTTCCAACCTGTAAGATTCTGTGATATCCTCCAGGGCAGGAAGGTGACGAGCCTGTAGATCCCCAGCTCCTCCTTTCCTTTCCAGGCCTGAAAGAAGGAACGGAGAGAGTGGCTAGGCACACTGCACGCACAGTGAGCATGGAGGAGAGACCCCAAACTCCAGGCTTGTGAGATCCAAAATAACACATAAAAACCCCTCTGCTCCCCTCCTTGCACCAATAACTGGGAGCTGCTTCCCTCTTTCTTCCTGGCATCTCCAGGTCTCTCTCCTTTTAGGGAACAGCAGTGTATTGCAGCAGGCCACGTGTCAGCAATAGGATGCTGTGTTGTGAAACATCTCCACAGACTCATCTTCTCCAAGACTTTGTCCGCACGGACACAGGGGCTCCAAAAGCAGACGGGCTCAGTGAAAGCAGCAGAAGGTGCTGCAGCCTCAGTAGCAGGAGACGGTGCTGAAAGCAGCCAGGAGCAGACTCTGTTGTATACAGGACAGGGAGAAGTGCTCTGCATCCGAAGGAGATTCTGCAGAGTTTGATGCACCTCAGAAAGTTGGAGATAACTGAACAGAAACTTGGAGGAAATAAACTTTCTGCAAGTGAGCAGGGGAGAGTTAAAAAAAACCCACCTTTTTATTTCTATTCCATCTGACCTGTCTCTTTGAGATATCTCTGCTAAGTATTTTATCTCATATTACAATAAAAACTGGCTTGTTTGACTTTAAAACCCTCTTGGTTTCTTTGGAAAGCTGTCTGTAAGAGCAGATCAAGACAGATCACCACAAAGCTCTGGCCAGCCCTGCCTTCCTATCTATTTGTAGCAGAGCAATATAGCTGTCAAACAAGCGGTGCCCAGAGCAAGCTGAAACGCTTTTCAGTTGCCACGGACTGGAAAAGAAGGCAAGACACATCCAGCACCCATGGAGATGCCTCGACATGCACACCCACCCCCGGAGCTGAATTCACTGCACCAGCTGCATGTCAGACCCTCTGCGTAGGCTCTGCTCCGCTCCCTGGTGCCACTGGGGATGCCTTGGGGTATTTAAGACACATAGCTGGGGCACAGAACTGAAGATCTTCCACTTCCACGCTGCAAGGTAAGGTGGTGGGATCAGTGTGTGGGGTCCAGCCTGAAGCAGCCACTTGAGAAAGTCAGGACGGGACTTCAGGCTGTTGGCCATGAGGGGAAGGGCAGGGAGTGACACCTCAACGCAGCCCTAGCCTGTCACACTTGTCACACCAGTGTGGACCCATTGTCCTGTCTACTAACCGCTGCACTAAGCCACTTTGCCTAGTTTTCAACACAATTTAGGCCCATTAATTTTTATTGTTCCTCCTGGTTGCTAGAGCAGCCACGGGACAACAGCAGTAAACACTTGTCTTTGGCCAAGCCAGACTCCTGATCTTTGGCATCTGCCGAGCTTTACAGTTTTAGCTGAAATTGCCTTATTTAAGAGGATTCTTTACTGGAATTACCATATTTTTTTTTCTATCTCAAACCACTGTCTCAGGAACAGTCCCAGCCAACATGACTGCCTACAGTCCGTACTCACCTGTCCAAAGCAAGGACCCCTCCTGCTCTGAGGCATTCAGGAGTCAATAACATTTTCTATGGAGTGGGCAATGAAAGAATCAACCAGCAACAGGCTAAGAATGAATATTTCATCAAGCAATCCTAGCAGGAATTGTCATGGAATTTGTGGCTGGCCTCAAGCTGAAGCATCGTCCATACAAAGGGTTATTGCAAAGGATGAGCTGGATGACCTTAAGGTCTGGAGTAACATCACCCCATGTAATTTAGCAGAGGAAACAAATACTCACATACTTGGACATTAATCCCAAGGATTTCTCCTCTAAAATGGTAGTCCATCAGTTGAAATGACAGAACTTCTTTTTGTTCAGCGTGAAAAAAACGAAGGCTAAAGAGAGACAGAAATGCTTGGTATAAATACGTCAGGGAAGTAAACACCATAGAGGGAGAAGACCTACTTAATCCAAAGCACAAACTGGCACAAGAATAAATAAATATAAATTTGCCATGAACATAGGCAGAAAATTAATAAGATTCTAACCACCAGAGAAGTAATGGTCTGAAGCAACCTTTTGACAAGCAAGGAAGCATACTGATGTCAGGATGGCTTTTGAACCATTGATGGTTCATAGGAGGACAAGGACAATATTGGGCAATGCGTTTAATGTCTTAAAAATCTGTATATTCAAACACAAGGAAGAGTAAACAGGAGGAGCACAAATTCTTCATACAAAGCAAAATTCCGATTTAATTGGCATAACAGGGGCTTGTTGGGATAACTCATGTCTGGAATATTAATATCCAATTGTATGGCTTTTTCAGGAAGGGCAAGCAAGGAGAGAAAGCAGGATAGCAAGAGCATAGGTACATTGAGTGCCTTTAAGACTACAGAAGGAAAAAATCTCTGAATTGGAATTATAGCAGGAAAAGTGAGTGCTGTTATAGTGGAGACACACAGACACTGAGCTAGCAAAAGAAAGCAGACGAGCCATTTTTATGAGTGGTTTGCAAAATCATCTTAAAAATAGCATTTGTTGAGAGCAAGGGATTTGATCTACTCCGACTTGCTTGCCAGGGATCCTGTAAATCACAGCTTGCTCGGCAAATTTTCTGACTGCTTTGGTAGATCAGTTCTTATCCGAAAGGTAAAACAGACAAACAAAAGCGTAAAGATTTAGAAGTTCTTCTAAATCTTATTCAGGCCCAAAGGGATGAACATGACAGGATCAGCTGCTTCTGCAAACCCATAAAATTGATGAGGAAGATCCCCCTTAGAAGGTAAATCTATGTAGTTATTAAAAAGAATGTGTGGGTACGTACAGAAAAAAACAGAAGCAAATGAAAACTAAAGCAGAATAGAGAGCAGAAATTTAGTAAAAGAACTCCTTTTCAAAATTTCAGACTCTGCTTTGACTTCAAACATAGCGTAAAGGTGAAAAGAAATTAAAAATACATCAGATTACTCAGGATAGATAGTTAAGAACAGCACGAGGAATCAAAGACATAATCAGAGGCTCCAAATGAGATGCAGCCCTCAGGGCACTTGAGAGCCACCACCAAGCACTCTGTAAGTGCCTGGCAGTAAAACGAGGGTGAAGGCATGGGAGGAATTGCTCTGGATTTTGCTCTACTGTGCAAAAATGCCATCAAGAGGTGACAGTTGCAAGCACAAGACTGTTTAAAGAGAATTGCTGCAAATAACTCCAATGACAAAGGTATAAAATCTTAAATTTCAAGGGAAACAACAGAGTACAGGGCTAAAGATGAGCTAAATTATTTTATTAGTGGGTGTTGATGACTTTCATCATGGTGGGGCCTCTGCATTTGCAGACCAGGAGCATTCAGTAGTTGTCTCCAGAAGGTGGCTTAACTACATGGCTTTTTGTGACCTAGAAATAGGCAGAAGCCAAGTTCTTCATTGAAAAGAGGACAAGAAAGAACCAAGGAAGTGTAAAATGATCTTTTAAAATATTATTTCTAGAAAATTATTGACAAAAAATGTTTCATCCATTTTTGGAAGCACCTGCAAGAACATAGAGAAGGAGCAACTGAGAGGTATTTGCAGGGAGGAAATTGTGCCACAACAAGTTTGCTTTTACAACAGAGCAATGTCTTAAGGAAGATGCCATATTCAGCAATTTTCATGAAGCTTGTGACCCCATCTTGCATGACATTCCCATAAATGAGATAGAAAAATTCATCTAAGTTAAGCCTCTCTCAGATGAGTACCAAACTGGCTGGAAAAATCTACTTAGAAGATATAGGTCAATATGGGAAAATGTATCAAAGGAGAATCTGGCCTTGGCCTAACATTATTCAGTGTTTTCATACATGACTTTCACAAGAACATAAATGCTTTATTCAAGCTGCAGCTGGACCAACCTAGGAACGCAGAATCATGATTCAAAATAACCTTGACAAATTGGGAGAAATGGTCTGGAAATAAAAAAAAAAAAAAAAGACAGCAATTCAGGAGAGACACATGCAAGATTTTGTGCCTACGTAAAAATAGGCTATTTCAGAAATACAGATGAGAAGAAATGGCTTGATAACAGTGTTGAAATAATGCATACCATGGAGGACACCATGGCATGGACCACACGCTTGCACACAGGCAGCATTGCACTGTAATGCATGAACTTGCTTGCAAGGGAAGGGTCTGTCTCTGTCTTCTCCATATCTTGATGTCTGTAGACGTCAAGGCTTCCCATGAGGTTCGTTCTCCCAGGTTGAACAAGCCCAGATCTTGCAGTGGCTCCTCGTGCATCATGTGCTGTAGCCACCAACCATCCTGGTGGCCTCTCCTGTGCCCACTCCAGCATTTCCACATCTACAGAGAGCCCCAACCTAGACCTGGTACTCCAGATGGAGGCTTACCAGCAGCAAGGAGAAGGGACCTTACCCCTTTTTCCTCTTTTTTCCTTCAGCACCTTTTTTTTCAGGGATTTTTTTTCCTGATACTAGTTATTTCCCTTGGAACAATCCTTTGAATGCATCTACTTATGTTTTAATGGCATCGCGATGGTCTGAGCAAAGATGTGTTGCATTAACATGGAAATACCCAGAGTATTAATCGCAGCTACAAGCTGGAGTCCTGGCATTTCATGAAGATGCTTTCTCCCACAAGGATGACAAAGTGTGTTTGTTTCTCTATAATTACAAGCGGAGTACACCTCCACACTTCACACTTCAGCTCTGCCTGTCTATTTATTGCAGTTTTGGCAAATTCATATGTCACTAAATGGGACCCTCTTGTTGGGTTGCCTGACTTTTTTTTCGCTCGAATTTGTCTCTTTTGCTGTTATGAGGATTTAGTCTTTTTTTTTTAAGCTTTCTCAGACCTTTGGTCCAATATTTGCACCCCTTCTTGCTGCAGCCCTTCATCATTTATCTGCTGAAGGATCTCCTAGAGATCCCAAATCACGAGGGCCTCCTAAGCAGTAAACCTGCAACATATTTGAAGGCAAGACTTTCCTACACGTTTTGCAATGCCACGGAGAAAAAGACTCCTCCATTTTCGAGATCGTGAGACAGAATTACCAAAAACAGACCAGGGAAAGTGCAGGATGGGAAGTTTGGGACGCAGTTCAAGCACAGCCACCCCCAGCACCCTGACATTCACGCTATGTGTGTACCATATTTAGCCCCACAGCACGCTGCAGTATCCACGTGCTGACACAATTTCTTCAGCCTTTGAGGTTTATAAAACATGAAATATTGCAAACAAAAGCGCCTTTTGGCCCCAGAGAGGGGGAATCATGAGTATTTATGGCTGAGTTTATAAACAAATCTTTGTGGCTAAGTCGCGCTCAACGGCAGACAGTGTGGGATGACCTAGCACCAAACAGCTCAGCGACAGCTTTGCAGAGAGGCTACAGGTGACTGATGTGTGTGGAGGTAAAAGGCCAGATAAGCATGGACTATGTTTTCCATTTTGCAGGGAAAAATACAATTAAAAATAAAAGCTTTTCTCTCCGGCCAAATCCAGATCCAAGGCTGGAGGCGTGGGTGGCTCCAGATGCTGCATCCCACCCCAATTACAAGTTTAAATGGTCTTAAATTTTTTTAATCAAGCAGCCAGTGCTTACCAGTGTATTTAAAGCCACTCGGAGCCAACTCAGCACCTATTGCTGGATATTGGTTCTGGCAACTCGTCCCCAGAGCAAACACGAGCATTAGCAGACTTGCAGCACATCTGACTAGGACTCACTTCCTTAAAAGTCCTCGCTCCTAGCAGACCTCCTTGCAGTGGTTTTCCTCCTGCGTTGCAATTTTGGGCACACTGGACCAAGAAGGACAAAGAACACCCTAAGAGCTGGGTGCTCTCTTTACTGCTTAGGATGCAGTCCAGGAAGGATGAAGATGGGACCGTCTTCACCGTCATCTTTAGTTTTGACTGTCCTAAACAACAGTACCCCAATGAAAAACCCTGCCACTCCCAGCTCCTTTCATTGCCAATACGTCCAGCAATGCCTGCGCCAACACAGATCTCCACATAACTCTGCACCTAATTCCCCTTCACAGTGAAAACTAGAATTCCCCTTTTAGTCTTTGCTCCCTATCCTTTAAAACGTTATTAGTCCCTGCAAGGACTTTCTCCTTAAACCATGACAGCTAAATTTTTTTCGGAGCCATTATAGACTTTTCCCCATACTTTTTGCACATCCAAATAACCACTATCACCTGGACCCCATTAGTCAAATAGCTTTTAATGCCTTCTAGGACACTGCATAGACATGTCTGCTAAAGCCCCTGTCAAAACCACCACTGCCTACATCCTAAGGCAGGGGATGTTTTCTCGCCACCTATTCCTATTTGCCTTATATATGAGTTCAGGCAACTGGAACTGCTCTGATGAGTCTTTCTGCAAGCTTCTAAATCCATCTGCTTCTGATACTCTGTGCCTCACTTCATATCAGAGCCTCCAGAGTTGCTATTTAGCACTCGTTAGCTTTCCTTGATTCCATTTTTATGTAAATACCCATTTATCATGTTTGCTGAGGAGAAAGTATTCGTGGTTCCTAATTCTCCAGCACTGCCTAATGCTTTTGTGTGCAGCGTTTAAACGCTGTGACCCTTTGTCAGAAAGACAAAGGGGATTTTGACATGGGTCTGAAGCCAATTATTTTATTTACCAAATAAACTGAAGAGCAGCGAGTTGGTTAAACTTGCTCTTTGTGATGCTCTAGTTCCTTGTTGATAGAACTCCGCTGGGAGCCGAGGATGGGCTCTGACCATGTCACCTGCACGGTCACCATCTCTAGGGAGTCTCTTCAGATCAAATCTCAGGCCTGAGGAGACAACTAAGCTGAAAGATCATTCTAAGACATAACCTCGGTCTCTCTACTGACTTTACTGGGAGTCTTGGCCAGCTGAGATGAAGTCACAGGATGGTGGATGTCTATAGAGATGACTAGAGATGAATTCCTTCAGGAGAGTCCCAATGCAAAAACCTTCCCCAGAAGCACCTTCTTTGAGACAAAAACTGTCCTAGCGCTGTAGATTGGAGCCATGTGCTTCAATGGAGGCATGTGCTTCAGAGCAGACTTCTCGCTGAGCAGCACTCTGCCTTGTGCCCAGACCAGACACAGCTCTCTCCTAAGCTAGCTGTAGACTCAACCCTGTTCCCCAGAGACCTCTCTTGGCTTGATTCAATTTAATGTTTTTATTAATATCCTGTATAAAAAACAGGTTTTCCTTGTTTAATTTGCAAATGACATCAAACTGTGAAGAACAGCAAATTCACCAGCAGATAAGGCTTGGAATCAAAATGAGCTTGACCATTCCCTTCCAAGTTTTTTTTTTTTTTTAACCAGTGTTGGAATTTCAAAGCTCCCACCTCCCTGTGTTCCTAGGAGGGCTTGTTTGGGAAAAGGATCTTTCCTTGTTGCTGTGCTCCCCTTCAATGCAAAGCATCCTGCAGAGGTGGGAGCAGGAATTCTTCATTGGCCCCAGCTGCTGAGGCATGGTACAACATCTCATGCATTTCCTTGGTGACTGAGCCCATGAAAGACACCCCAGGCTGCGTGCCTCGCATATTAGTCATGCACAGTGCAGCCCAGCTGCTTGGGGTCCTACCACTGTTGGCAGTGAGATCCGTGGAGAGCTCAATGGATAGTGGTAGGCTGTGATTCTGCTAAGTAAATGCAGGTGTATCTTTAAATAGGAGATTAATCACACTCTAGCCTCAGTTCGCCTTACTGATTAGGCAGCAAGAAGCCGTGGGACTGTAAGAGAAATTTTATTTCCTGATCATGCTAGGAAAAGCTGCATATTATCATCAGAGGAGATTGTAGTGGCAATGATATCCCAGTCCAGGAACTGTGTCCCTGAAAGACACACTTCCATATTTAAGAGAATGCTAAAATGAATGTTATTCATCTAAGGGGTACCAGGGAAACTCACCTCTTCCTCCCCTGGTCTTCTCACAGGGGGCATCCAGTGGTGGGAGAGTAGATTTAGTGAGGATATACCAGGCTTGGAAGGTATTTGTCAGTGTTAGTTTCTCAGGTCAGCCTAAGTGTCTGTGTCTGAGAGTTAATTTGTGAATAGGAGGTTTATAAATCAGATAAAGTTCATCAACACACACATACTTCACACTGGGAATTCCCCAAGGGTTGCACAGGTGCAATCCGGATCACTAATAGGCTCTGAGCATGGGCTCTATTACCTATTTCTGGAGGGGAGGGAAGAATAAAATCTCAATTTCCAGTTAGTCACAGGGAGTTGATCAACACATTTGTGTTAATGATCCGTATAGCGCAAATTGCACAAAATCTAAAGAGACACAAAGAGGAAGATATTAGAGACTGTGGGTGCCAGAGCCCCAGTTCCTCACAGTGCCTTAGTGCTGCTTTAAGAAAAAGGCTTTTCTTGGTTCTTTGTACAGCACCAAGCACAATAAAAGCCCCAAATATAAATGGAGTTCACTGGTACTTTTGGTATACTAAAAAAGATACTAAAAAGTTAGTAAAAAGATGGAGAACTGTAGCATATCCTTACCTGGCAGGACCAGGCTTTGCACACTGGCCTTGCAAGTACACATATTGTGTACTGCGATTAGTGTTGTTTCAGCAGGGTAATTTTTCACACATGTCTGCAGCAAAACAACGGTGCAGTTAATATACACAGGCCTGTATAAGTGCTAGCATCAGCAATTTAACTGCAGCACCTTGACTCTGTCACCACAGGTTGCAAAACAAGGCTACATCACAAATCTGCTTAGTAGGTCCTGTGGCCCTCCATGACCTCATCCATTAGCCATGCCCTGCTCTCATTCCTTTGCCACAAATATGCGAATCCTCCCAGATCTTTCAGCTATCAAATTCCCACACTTTTCTCCTCTACCATGTGGCAGTTCTTGTCTGGGTCATAGCGTGTTTGCAATCCAGATGCCCACACTTACAGCCATTCGTTTCACAGAATCATGGAATCACAGAAGGGTTGAGGTTGGAAGGGACCTCTAGAGATCATCTAGTCCAACGTCCTGCTCCAGCAGAGACACCCAGAGCACGGGGCACAGGGCGGCATCCAGGCTGGTTTTGAAGACCTCCAGAGAAGGAGACTCCACAGCCTCCCTGGGCAGCCTGTGCCAGGGCTCTGGCACCCTCACAGTGAAGAAGTTCCTCCTCACATGGAGACGGAACTGCCTGAGTTTCAACTTGCACCCATCGCCCCTGGTCCTATCACTGGCCACCACTGAGAAGAGTTTGGCCCCTTCCTCCCTACATTCACCCCTCAGGTATTTGTACATGTTGATAAGATCCCCTCTCAACCTTGTCTTCTCCAGGGAAAACAGGCCCAACTCACTCAGTCTCCCCTCGTACATCTCCACCATCTACCCCCTCCACAGATTATCTTGTGCAAAACGAAGGTGCCTCCCCTCTCCCTCACAATGTTAGAACAGAGGAATAGCCACATCTGCCTGAAAAGGCAGCAAATCCGCAACAAATCAGGCCTTTGCTGTACTTGGGCCTAAATTGGTCCAAACAGCATGTTTTGCCATCACACCTGCTTTAAGGATTTGTTCCTCAGTCTAGCAATTAAGCAGAACATAGATTTTTGAAAGGGCCTCCTAACTCTGTCTGAAGTGCTATTCACACCATGTTCCAAATCGGGAACAGGCAATCTCTTGCAAAATCTGGGTTTTAAATGCCCTCATGCATCCTGCAGTGGAGCCATAGGCCCTTGCCCACAATCACACCCACCTAGGTTGTCTACAACTGCTTGTCTCAAGCACAACAGCTGCCAGCTCCCCTCCTGTGAAGACCCAAGAGTCTCGATTCAGCAAGTCAGACTGCTGTCACTCCAGCAGATGCTCATGGCCTTGCTGAGCCCATGAATGCATTTTTCCTGAATGATTTCCCTATTCCTAGGCACCTCCAGCTCCAGGCTCTGCTGTAATTATAACATTTTGCACTTGACAACAGGTAGAACCTTGCCCTGGAGCCCTGGGGCCAACGGTACCTCTCACCCACCACTTCCCTGCACCTTTAGGAGACAGGAGAATCTGTCCCTAGCAGCACAAATTGGTAGGATAAGCCAGCGTTCAGCTGAGCCCTCTGAGCTCCCCTATTTATTCCAAGGGAACTGCTCACTTTGAAGGGATAAACAGTCTGATTAAACTAACAGCTCTCCCTTTCTAGCCGTGATTCTCTTTGAAGGATATAGGCAAAGCCGGAGTGAGAGCAATTTCTAGCAGCAAATCCACTGCCGACTCCTCCTGGGAGAGAGGCCTCTGTGCAGAGCCGCAGGAGGAGAGCCGGAGTGGAAAAGCTGGTGGAGTTGCTGTGCTTTATATCAAGTAATCTTGTTATTGCAATTTCAGGGCTAAATGGTAAATAGGCAGGACTGCTGGGCAGTGCAGCAGGAAGCAGGCCTGGGTCGCTGTGTAAATTAGCTGATGCAAACCGCAGCCTGTGCCTGGATGGTTGGTGTCTGCTGCTGATAGGAATCTCCAGCCCTGCCTCAGAGCATTGGTGGAGTTGTGTGACCAACAGTCCTGTTGTCTGAGACTGAGCCCAGCAGTCCTGGGCAGGCTGCTGCAGGAGAGCTAGGAAAGATTAATAGCTCATTAAATCAATCAGTGCAAGTGTAGGAGCGGGCCTTATCAAACAAATAGGGAAACTCAGTTGGTCTGTCCTCATGCTCACCAGTGGTGATCACTGAGGAAGAAGGATAGCAGTGGTGGGGATAGCAAAGGAGATTTGGAGAGTGACTCACGTGGTTGGACAGGTGGCCTGGCGTGAACCTGGAGCATCTTCATGCAGCCTGACAGGATGCAGGAACGTTGAAGGTGATCTGCATTTTCCAAAGAAAGTCTGTGCTCTCCAAGCAGCCTCAGGCAGCCTGCATAGAAGGAAAAACCCATAAGGATATAATCTCCATCATGATGGTTGGACTGGGAGGGGATTCTCAGACTCACAAGGATCTTCTGTTTTATTCAGAGACCTGAATGCTGACATAAGGCAGTGCCAGAGTGGAGAGAGGTACAAGTTTTAAGCAGTTAGAGAAATACACGGTTTAACCTACGGAGGTAATGAAAAGGAGGTTACATCTCCAGACATCTGAAATGCAGCTGAGAGCCTCCTACAACGTGCTCTCGCTCAATATCAAAATCCATAAGCAGATGCAGACTTAATTGTGTCAAACCTCAAGGCCTCAGCACTAAGCAGATCAGCCTGACTGGTTATACTGGATACATTTTGCTTTCAAAACACTAAGTATGACAAAATTTATGGTTCTTGGTGTAAGAGCTGTTAAAAGAACATAGATTATTGTGCTGTGTTCCTTTGGACATCTGATAAAAATGAATTACGGAATCACAGAATCATTAAGGTTGGAAGGGACCTCTAGAGATCATCCAGTCCAACCCTCCTGCTCCAGCAGAGACACCCAGAGCATGGGGCACAGGGTGGCATCCAGGTGGGTTTTGAAGACCTCCAGAGAAAGAGACTCCACAACCTCCCTGGGCAGCCTGTTCCAGGGCTCTGTCACCCTCACAGTGCAGAACTTCCTCCTCACATGCAGATGGAACTTCCTGTGTTTCAACTTGTACCCATTGCCCCTTGTCCTGTCACTGGCCACCACTGAGAAGAGTTTGGCCCCTTCCACCCTACATTCTCCCTGTAGGTAGTTGTACATGGTGATAAGATCCCCTCTCAACCTTCTCTTCTCCAGGGAAAACAAGCCCAACCCAATCAGTCTCTCCTCGTACGATAGATGCTTCATTCCCTTAATCATCTTTGTTGCCTTCTGCTGGACCCTCTCTAGAAGCTCCACATCCCTCTTAAACTGGGGAGCCCAGGACTGCACCCAATGCTCCAGGTTTGGCCTCACCAGAGCTGAGTAGAGGGGCAGGATCCCCTCCCTGCCCTGCTGGCAACACTCCTCCTGATGCAGCCAGGAGCCCATTGGCCTTCTTGGCCACGAGGGCACACTGCTGACTCATGGCTAACTTGGTGTCAACCAGGACTCCCAGGTCCCTCTCCGCAGAGCTGCTTTCCAGCAGGTCAATCCCTAATCTGTACTGGTGTCCAGGGTTATTCCTGCGCAGGTGCAGGACCCTGCACTTGTCCTTGTTGAGCCTCATGAGGTTCCTCTCTGCCCAACTCTCCAGCCTGTCCAGGTCCCTCTGGATGGCAACACAGCCCTCCCAAGTCTCGGCCACTCCACCTAGCTTGGTATCATCTGCAAACTTGCTCAGGGTGCCCTCTGTGCCCTTGTGCAAGCCATTGATGAACAGGCTGAACAGCCCTGGGCCCAGTACTGACCCCTGGGAGACACCGCTGGCCATAGGCATCCAACGGGACTTGGCTCCATTTATCACCACCCTCTGAGCTCTGCCATCCAGCCAGTTCTTAATCCACCTCCAGCATCCACATCTCTCCCCTCGTCCAGCTGGCCAGTCATCCCATCATAGAAGGCTATCAGGTTTGTCAAACATGATTTCCCCTTGGTCAATCCATGCTGACTACTCCTGATCACCTCCTTCTCCTTCATATGCCTAGAGATGCTCTCTACAATGAGCTGTTCCATCACCTTACCAGGGACAGAGGTGAGCTTGACTGGTCTGTAGTTTCCCGGCTCCTCCCTCTTGCCCTTTTTGAAGACTGGAGTGACGTTGACTCTCTTCCAGTCCTCTGGCACCCCGCCCTGCTCTCCATGACCTCTTGAAGATGATGGAAAGCAGCTGAGCAACAACCCCCACCAATTCCCTCAGCACTCTTGAGTGCATCCCATCTGGGCCCATAGATTTATGGGCTGCCAGTTTTCCTAAGTAATTCCTAACTCAATCCTCCTCAACCAGTGGATGGTCTTCCTCTCTCCTGTTTATCTCTCTTTTAATTTCTTTTTTTTTTAATTGTTGCTCTTAATATTTATTTGCTTGTTTTTCTAGTCTTGCATGTAAAATACCCAGGATGATAACATCACTGCTGTATTGCCAAGCTCAGTAGACTCCTTTGACAAACAATTCAACACTCCATCATATTCGCAGCTCTACTTGAATTAGACAAACTGCTCCTTCCTGCTCTCCCCATTCTCCAAATTGGAGTGCCCTCCTGCCAATGAAGTGCCCAGCAGTTGCAGCCTCACTGGGCTCAATCCTGCCCACTTCCTAAGCCTGCTTTCCGGGCCAGGACCTTGCAGCCAGCCTGCTGTGAGCTTCCCACCTTCCGCAATCTCAGCCTTGCAGTTGCTGCCTATGGTGCCCATTTCCTTCTTCAGGGAGTTCAGCACCTGGCGTGCTCACTGATTTCCCACAGCCGTGGTATGCTGTGTCTGTGCCTCACATCTTTATTTCCAGATAAATTAACCAGTCTTTTCCGGGCAGCTACACATTACACTGTTTCACACCGCGCTTCTGCGCTGCTCGGTGTAGTTTGTATCTTCATCATTCAGTGTAGAGCCTCGGGGCTTGTTTACAGCACATCAAACCCTGCTCTGAACAGGGAATCTTTTGCTTCCTCTTGGATTTATCTGCTGCAGCCATCACTCAGAGAAGTGCGCCTTAGAAATATCGGCAAGCTCATGAACTCTCAGAGTGCCCTCTGACACAAGCAGAGATCTCCTCCTCCTGCAGCCCGGCCAGCCTTTGACACCCAGCAGCACTGGATTTTGTTCAGCGCTCACACTGCTGGTGCAGCCATAGACCTGCCCACCACAGGCCCTTTAACTCACTACCCTGGGCTCTAAATGAAGCAGGTGCTTTCAGAAGAAAAGTAAGTTGTCCGTGAAATTACAGCATGGATGGTATAGTTTACCAGCTACAAAGGAGATGTGCTTCTATTTCTGTCATCTTGTAAGATCTTGGTTCTTGTCTTAATCATCTCAAGGAGCTCTTAGCAGGGTAAGGTTCTTACCAGATACCTTAGGTTTCAGAAAGAAGAGGAACATATCACACCCTACTAAACTCTTCCACTAAAGTGTGCTTGTATCATAACCACAGAAATATTTTAGTTGGTAGCGTCCCCCTGAGGTCTCTGCAAACTCTAACCAGAGCAGAGATGACTTCTAAGATGAGTTACGCTTGCTTGAAGTCAAGTGTGGAATATCTCCAAAAACAGGGATTCCACTACCTCTCTGGTCCCACCCAAGTGTTTCGCTTCTCTAGTAGTGAACATTTTTCTCTTATGACCAAGTGGAAGTTCTCATGTTCTAAACTGTATCGTCTGTCTCTTGTCCCTGCACTGTTCACCTTCAAGAAGAACGTGCCTCCATCTTCTCTATGACTATGCTTTACATCTCCCTAACAGAAGGGAGGACAGCAAATAGATCCCCCTCTACCTCTTCATAACCCATCCTCATCTGTCCCATGCTCAAGCTGTTGATCTTAATGACCCTCATCTGACTTTCTCCAGTTTGTTGATATCTCTCTTGAGCTGAGGATCCCAAACTAGCACACCAGATGTGGCTTTACTAGTAGTCCAAGGGAATCACTAATACTAGTCTAGCCAACTGGCTGGACTGACAGTTCACTGACTTGCAGTGGTACAAGATTAGACTGACTGCAAGTCTGGAATTGGCAGCCCAGCCGGTTTTCAACCCACCTATCCACTCATCCAATCCATAGCTCATGACTTCGGCTAAAACCATGCTAGGAAAGACCATGTCGAACAACCCGCTAAGGTTTGCGCTATCCCCCGCTCTCCTTGCATCCACACAGCCTCACAGAAGGCAATCAAGTCGCTCAGGTACAATCTGCTCTTGGTAATTCCCCACTGGCAGTAGGCTGCCTTCCTCAAGCAGAGGGGGTTACAACAAGTCATTAGCACCCTGAAGTCACTGACAAGTGGAGCCAGGCATTCGCTGTAGGGATTTCTCTACCCTTCGTCTCACACGCGCTTGGATTCATTTTTATGTGTTTTGCTAACACTGCCTTCTCACTGGTTCCCAGCTGAAGTTTGGAAGGTGCCCAATAGCCTCCCCCGTCCTCAATTAACATAAAGGGCTGATGTTTGTTACACAGCAAAGCACAGATTTGTCAACCTTCACCACATACAATTCACAGAGCTCAGCCTAAGACCAGGTCAGAGAATAGTAACTGGCAACCAGACAACTCTTAAATGCAGCTAAAACCACCTGAAGCCCAAGCAGGTCAATGCAAGCTTCGTGGCCTCCTACAATAAAGATAATAACAACTGTTCTCAGATTAAGAACAATTATTTATCGGGCAGCTGATGAAATCCAAAGCTCCTCATCTGGCTCCTGATTTGGGAAGTGCTGGAGCTGTTCACTAGGATTGAAACCCAGCCAATGCATTACATGAGCTTGAACCTAGATTTCTTTTTATGGATTGGCTAAATCCTCTTCTTTTTTCTTTTTTTTTTTATCTCAGAAAATTTCTATTTGAACAATTGAGCATTAGTGAAGTTACAGTCAGCCAAAGACTGTCGCTTTGCATTGAAGAAAAAACCAATACTGTGTTCAGAGCTACTCCCGTTCTGCTTCCAAAGCCAGCTCTGCTGATTG
Organism: Nothoprocta pentlandii; assembly: GCA_013398315.1. Classification (NCBI taxonomy): domain Eukaryota; kingdom Metazoa; phylum Chordata; class Aves; order Tinamiformes; family Tinamidae; genus Nothoprocta; species Nothoprocta pentlandii. Next base: position 72,075 of record VZSG01001213.1, read on the forward strand.
CAGTTAAGAACCATCAGAGAGTGTCCAGGTGTCTGTGTAATCAGTCTGGGTGTGAAGTACACAAAATCCGGGAAGAATTATGTCGAAGTCTGATATTCAAGGAGCTCCTTCTCCCACTTCCCACCCTGTGGGTGCTCCATAAACTCCTCAGCCTGCCTTATAAAGTCCTCTCTGCCCCATAAGCTTCTCAAAACTGCCCCATAATCACCTCCTAGCCCCCTCCCCTACCAAGAGCTGCCCCATGATGAGCTCCTTGCCCTGCTACTTACATCGTAACCTTCCCATAACCGCCACTCACCCAACATCTTGCTCCATGACTGCCCCACAATTTCCACTTGCCCCCCTCCTCACCCCATACCCCTCCTACAACTTTCCATCCCACTTTTTACCCCAGAGCAGCCCCTACCCACTCCTCACATCCTCCTTGCTGCATCTACTCCGCTTCCTCACTCATGGCTCTTCTCCCAGAGGCCAGCTCTGATGCTCCTCACTCCCCTTGTGTCTAACCCACTTTCGTGGCAGTTATTTCAGCTCTTCAAAGGTGAAGAGCAATGGGAAATGAAGATGGGCCCTCAGCTCACAGGGGACCCTTCTCAGAGACCTCACCAGGAGTCTGATGGGATCTCCTGCCTTCCTGCTCCTTGCAATTCCCAGCCCAAGCTGTTACAACCTTGGACCTCCTCTTCCTATGGCATAACCAGTGTTACTGTCACACCCAGTGGTCTCTTTCCCTCTTTTCCTTATATTTGAGTTACAGTCTTGCAGTTGCTTTCCAGTGCTCCATGCTACGGTGCAGAGCAACCTTAGAGGTAGCTCTTGCTCCATCATCATTCATTTGCCCATGGAGCCACACAACTCAGCAGAGTCAGTTCAGTGTGGACTTTTTTTTCTTAATTCAGGGTTTTCTAGTCAGAAACTGAGCAAAATGGTTCTTCTTCCACTAATAATAGAAGCTGTGAAGAGTTAAAATGTCCCGGGAGTGGAAGGAGCTTTGATTCATTTCTTCACATAAAAAGTTTCTAATTATACTGAGTCTTATCTCTAGGCTAGAGCGGATTCATAACTCTGCCTTTGTCCTTGATGTGTTCAGCAGCAACGGCTAGATTTTGGACAGTGCAGGAATGACAGTTTAGGAGAGAAAAGTAGTTTCCCAGTATCCTTCAGCGAGGAAGGGACTTGTCTGAAGCCGTAAGCCCCTAGAGACAGGCTCTGAGGAAAGGCACAGGCTGGGATGGAAGTATCCTGATGTATATGGTTGTGCACAGGACAGGCGACCTCCCTTCCAACCTGAATTAACGTGTGAATTAATGACTTTAAGCAGGAGGGTGCATCGAAAGGAGCTCCAGTGCTTTGTTGCCACGCTTGCCCAGCAGTGATTCTGCACAAATGGGAACGGGGTCTTTCCAGCCTTCATCACCAGTGCCAGTAGCAAGCTCAGGAGGCAACACTGCATCCTGAGCTCCCAGGCATCCCTTGAGAGCGGGCACAACAGGAAAATGTACGTGCACTTCTGTTAGGACACACCAGTCAGCCAAGCACTTAAGCAGCACTCACAATCTCCTTACATAACACCTCAAACAAAGGCTTCCCGTGCAGTTTTTCTCCACGGACAATCAAACACCTCTTGCTCCTACCCATGTAGAGGGCACGTGCCCACGAGAGGTCTCCACATAACACTTCCACCTCGGGATTGTAGAGAACATACACAGAAACACACCCCCACACACATATATCCTCTTCCCCTTGCTTGATTTGCAGCTCAGACCAGAATGTGGGTTAAAAATGTGAGTTATGCATAATTCAAATAGAGACGATAGTAACTGTAAGCAAACCTGCTGTCACAGGGCTTGTAGGCTCCAAGGATCCCTACATGGAGGAAGAGCACTCCAGAGTCAAACCAGGAGGCACGGCAGAAGGCAAGAATCCCTCCAGACCTTGCTCCTGGGTGGGACGTGCTGCAAGGGGCTCTTCACATGTGTGTTTGCTCGGAGTTTATACTCCCTAGCAGCTAGAGCACAAAGAACCACCCTCAGTGGAACTGGCATGGCTGCAAAATATAAAGCAAATAATAAAAAAAAAAAAAAAAAAAAAGTGATTTATGCAGGAAAAGTATTTTTTCTGTCCATGTCACCTTGTAGCCGTAAAGCCACTTGTGCCAACTTCTGTGCACAGCAGGTCTGCAGGGTAGAAAGGAGGGACAGAGAGGGACTGAGACTTCTGTTTTCAGGGACATATCAAAAAGTAGTAAAAACGTACAAAGTAAATCTATTCCTGATGTACTTCCTCCTCTTTGTGTCCTCCTCCTCTGTTTCTCAGCCTTTTGCGGTAGCGATGCCCTTAGAAATAGAGGGTTATTCCTGCAAAATCACAGGCCTTTATACCAGCAGCAGAGAGCTGCTGCTAATACAGCCTGTCATCCCTCTCAAATACTACGAGCCCCATGAAAAATGAAACAAAAAAGGCTTCTCCGGCAGCGTTGGCTGTCATTGTGCACATGGGGTAAGGCTGCAGGTAGTGCTCGACCATCTGGGAACGTGCTTGGCAAACCTATTCAAGCAAAATTGCGCAGCATGATCTTATTCAAAGAGAGGAGCCAAATGTGGGAGTCAGAGAACATCCCACTCGAATGCACATTTACACACACACACTTACTGCCTACATGGCTGATTTCAGCTTTGGATAAGGGCCAAATTCCCATCAGTGCTGCGAGGTCCCAGAAGACACCAGTGAGGCTACTGCTCAGGGCAGAGCAGATAAGACTTTCCCTCCAGCACAGAGCAGCTCACGCTGAACTGGAACCCTGAAATTGGTTGCAATTTTCCCAGGTGATCTTCTTTTTCAACAGAAGTTTCCCGTCTAAAACGCTAACTTTCAAATCAACATTCAGTGAGCAAGAACGCAAAGTTTTAGTCACAGATATTTTGCTTCTAGGTTTCCAACTGTGTCTACTCTTATGCAAAAGCCGTGTTTGTCCTGATCTAGGGTTCGGAGTATTTTGATAAAATAGAATATTTCAGATAAATCATGGTTCCCTCTGAGAGGGACTGGCTGGTGCTGATACAGAAGGAATTGCAAGCTCTTGAAGAAGAAAAGTGAAGTCGCCTTCCAGGGCAGTGCTGCAGCAGTCAGAAACCTCCTCTCCGGGCATCCAGTTGTTTTACCAGGGATGTCAGAGGAGACAAACCTGCCTATTCCCTTCAGTCCCTGTCGATGGACCCGATGTTGTTGCCTATGAAGTTTTCCGATCTCTTTTCCACCCTGCTGCTACAATCTGCTTCCTCGGCCTGCTCCAGCAGCAAGCTCCACACTTCCACTTCCCGCTGGGTAAATATAAACTTTGCTTTATCTGCTTTAAATTGCTCTCCGACTAAATTCATCAAGTGCACATAGTTCTAGTATTGTGGGATTTGGTGAATGATAGCTCTGCATTCCACTTATTCACCATTTTTATGAAGTTGTAAACCTCAGTCACACCTCCCCTCCTTCCACCTTCTCCTCTGCAAACTGAAGTCCAAGCCTTTTTGCTCTTCTAAGGCAGCTGGTTTCATCATCTTCATCATTTTACCTCCTTCCCTGGATTATTACGATGCAAAGACCAGAGCTACACAATGATTCAACACATCAGTGTAAGGGGACTGCAAAATGATGCCGCTGTCGCCAGGAGGATGCCCTGTTTGCTGCTGTACGTGGAGCCAGTGGTTCCAGGGAGCCACCATGGACAGATCCGAGGGCTCTTCCCTGAGCTCTAAGCACCAGTTTGGAGTTCAGCATCACGCAGCAGGAGTTCAGAGGAGGTTATACAAGAACACGAACAGTGAATAGTTGGTGGCTGCTGTGACTACTACCTCTTGAAGCCGAGACTCCCCCACAGCATTTGTGCACTGCAGTGGAGGATAGAGAAACTCCTTGAAAATGGACCATGTTCCTGACAGTCTCGTACCCTGCAGATCTACAGCTTCCCAAGAAAAAGGTCTAGCAAGTATAGAAGTGAGTGGAAAGCATCTTCCTTTCGACACTGTCATCTTTCATCCTGGACTATGATCTAGTTTCAGATGGCCTCAGATGCTTCCAGGGAGGCCTGAGGTGGTCAAGGACAACAGAGATTTTTCATATGAAGCAGCAGATAGAACATATTGTGTAGAAACAAGAGTGAGTAATTACAGGAGAAACAAATTATTTCAGCACTACCACACATAGAGGCACAAAACTGAGCTGTAACGGGAATAGTCCCAGCCTCCTCAGGCCATTTACCTCTATGGCAGATGGGGATTAGCAGCCTTCTAAGCCAGGCTAAGGACTCCACAGTTAAGGGTGTAGTTTGCGCTCTCTTATAAGCCTGATTTCACAGCCTACATTTCTCAAAAAACATCTTTGCGTTTGAATTTCACACACGTTATCTGTAGCCAGAGCAGAATTTTGGCAAAATGTGAGATGGACAAGAAAGAAGGGAAAAGGGAGAGAAGAGAAGGGAAAGAGGACAGAGGAGAGATTTTCTATTCTGAGAGATGTCTTGCCTGCAAATATTTTGGCATTTATCCCTTCTGGACTCAGGAGAACACAGGGATGTTCAGGCAGGCTCTAGCAGAGAGCTCCTTCTGACAGCCAGTGATGAGATCTGCCCAAAATTAGGTGAGAAAGAGTCATCATGATCCCAACAACTTCAAAAGCTGCAGTTTATGACTTGAGCAGGTTGACACTTACACATATAGCAGAACTCTATACGCCCCACTACAGCGTTGTTCAGGTGATGTGCCCATTCTCCAAGGTGCAGCTGAGGCATCTCCTCCTGGTGGACCTCCTGAGCTCCTGGGGACCTTGCAGCCTTAACCGTGCAACTAGGAGACCTGACATGCACAGAAACCATCTCATTCCACAGGAAAGTAAAGCCAAGATACAGAATTGCCTGTTCAGCGGCCTGACGTTTGTCTTGTGTCACAGACTCAGTCATTCAGCAAAAGCTTTTAATATTTCTGCCTCCTGCCTCTTTGTCACCAACCTACAAGCATAAACTCAAGCCTGCAGAAAAGGTTCCTGCTCTCCCGGTCAAGGGAGATAGAGCTAAGCTGACTACCCTGGAGATCCCTCTCCACTGCTGAGTGCGCCTTGGTTTCCCCAGCTCTGATCATGAGCTTCCCTTTCTCATCAGTCACCCAACGCCTCAGTGGAAACCATCGGACTGCTCTGGCATAGCTCTATCTGTTCCATGTTCTCCAGCGTGACTGGCCCCTTTTATCTCCAATATCAAACCCCAAAACTAGCAATAACTCTAACTCAAAGGCACGAGTCAAACCAGTGAGACATGATACTGGGGCAGGGGCAGACTAGGCAACCTTTCTACTTCCCTTCCAGTCTCCTTGCCTAAATACACTGTGTCTGTGCCTGATTTAACTTGAGCACCGTGCCAGTCCTCTGCCTGCAGACAGAACAAACAAGGCATTTCTGACTCATTCATCACCAAAAACGCAGAAATCCCCATCCTGGACTGAACTTCCTTGACCCTGATTTTTGCCATGAGCCATGATTTTTGCTCTAAACTAGTCTAATCCCACGTTGAACCCATTCTCCTACTAACCCTCAGCATCCTCTGCAGGTGGACGCATGAAGGGATGTGAATGGATCGTGTCCATCGATGCTCTCATGGAATGTGAAATGGCCAAAAGTTCTTTCTTTCTCCCTTTATTGCAGATGTTGCTCCACACTCATCTGTTCACCCGCTCTCAAACTGGGCTCTACCCTTTTCGCTGTTGCTTACAGAAAAGCCAGCTCTGACCTCCTTGCCAGCACCTCTTGTACCCTCTCCAACAAAGGTACCACCTGCAGGAGATACTACCAGCTCTATACGAACCACACTCCTCTCTCCACATTCTCCTGCTGTGCATGTATTTCAATTGAATGTAACCTGCCATTTTATGCATCAGTATCACGGGACCCTCTTCAGTTTCTCACATTCAGCACTACATTTGGCTCTCACCAATGTTTTTTCTTTCCCCCTACAAATTTGGCAGCTTACTATTCAGTTTTTCTCTGCATCCTTTATGAATATGCAGAGCAGCACAGACCTCTGTGGGCTTCCACCAGCACCTGTGGCCACTGTGGAAGGGAGTCTTTACTCTTGTAAACACTCCCTAGTCCATGGACTTGCCTCTTCATCCCTTGCAAAGCTAATTTCCCTGAAAGTCGAGGGAGGGACATTGCTCAAAACCCCTCTATGTGTAAGTGCACAGACTAGATTACTCACCTGCTCACTTACACATTCAGAAATCTTGCATATTCTTCTGACCTCCCCTTATAAAAGCCAAATCAAACACTCCCCTCGTATATTGTATTCATTCATATGAGCCTCTCATTATTTTATTCTCCATCCCTGTTTCCAACTCTCGGTGAGGGGCTGAGCACTGATTCTGCTCCCTAAATCACTCCAGGATCGTTTTTACACATTGACGTCACACTTGTCACCCCCTGTCCTTCTAATCCTCAGGCTGATTTAGGCAATAAACTACAAACCAGTTAGTAGCTCAGCAGCTTCATTACTGTGCTCCTTCAGCACTCTCAGGCGACTGTACTTGGCCTTGGCAATGTATTGATTCGTTTTAAAGCCTCTTCTACCAACACTTCAGCGTGACAGAGTCCCCCAGGCTCTCTCCTTCTGCAAAACAGGGTGCAAATGCAGCAACATTCCTGGGACTTCATCGCAGCAGGCAATAACGCAACAAATTCATTTATTTCTACATTAGAGCTTTGTTTCCTTTGTGTGCTCTGCTCTGCTTCTGATGTGCACACCTTAGGAGTTGTCTGTTTGTGTTTGGGGTGGGTTTTCTTTCCTGAAAATTGGTTTAGCAAAAGGACATTTAACCTCTAAATACATATAGTGTTCGAATACAAATGAGAACAAATCTCTCTTAAACAGGGAAAACTGAGACCTATTGGAAGAGAAAATAAACAAAAGGATCTGAAACAATTTTACCTCCTTCCACTGTGTCCTTGCACAGTGAGTCCATCCTTTGACCTCCGTTCAGCAACTGAGAGGGGCTTCCTGGTTTCTAAGACACTTGAGTCCCTCCTGGACCGCTAAGACTCTTCCTTGATCTGCTCCCCATTCTCAGTGTCACCTGGACCCTCATCATGGATGATATTCCTTTCTCAATCCATTTTTTTTTCAAATTCCTGCTGCTGCAGTCGACTTTTTTTTGGCTCTTTCCCCGTGCAAGGATGTTGAATTTGAGTACATTACAGTCAGTATTAAAAAGCCTATCTTTGATAGTGATATATTGATCCAGGTTCTCTGTATTACTCTAGAATAAATCAGAAGTTACTTCTCTCGAAGGGTCTTTCCCTAGTTGCCTCCAGGATTAGTCACCTATGGTTTCTAAAACTCATTTTCTCTCTCAAACAGAAGCAGCTTCCCAAGCCTCAAATTTAGTCCAGTTGCTCAAGTCATTTCCCCATAATAATAAAAATCCCATTTTCAGTAGCTGGGGAGTGCAAAGCGGGATATATAAAATGTCAGTGTTTCACAGATCAAACCATTTAACCAAGAATTTATTTCACTTGCTACATTTTCAGGTGACCACCTAGCTCCCAGTAAGAGAGGAGTTTTTAGAGCTGGTAGTAGCCTCCTACAACACAGCTTTTGAAATCTGCTCTGAATTTTGAGAGTTGAGTTACCAAGGAGAAAGTTCTACTGCATTTGTCTTTTTTGGTTAATTTTTATACCAGCTTTTCAAAGAACATTTTCTTTTTGATTGGCATTTTGTATTGTTTTATTTGTAGCTATTTAAATGCATTGTTTTGACATCATGTGCATTTATTCTCAATACCTCATTAATTGGGGCGAAATTCACTCTTTTGCAAAAATAAAGCCCTCCAGAGCACATTCCTATACTGCTATTTGCAACATTTTCTACACCAAGGCTAAGTAAACTCGCCCAAAACCTCTGTTTAAGCAATAACGGGGACTTCAGGAGGATCTCAGGGAAGACTTGAAGCCCCTCTCTACTTCCAGTCCTTGGAAAAGCAGCTTCCACAGGCCATGAAGAGCAAATTGTCAGCCAGGATTTGGAGCTGCAGAGCAAGCCAGAAGCTAATAAATGTCACTGAGCCCTCACAGAGCAGATTAGAAATGGCCATTTGGATGTTGGCCATCAGTCTGTGCAGCACAGCCGTGACACCTCTCTGAACTCCTGCCCGCCTGAAGGAGAATGGATTGGGGGGCAAAAAAAAATCATTGATAATTTAAAAACTCACCTGAGCAGGTTAATCTGCTTTGAGAAGTCATTTGAATGGTCACTCACCTGGGATATGTCAAGAACTTATTCCAAATCCAAGCCAGCTTCCAGCTACTGGATCCCAGCTCAGGTTATTTTCGTCCTCTAGACTGAAAGACCTGTTAGCAGAGCAGGTTTTTCACTGAGACACTTAGGTACTATGACTAAATAAGCCCTTAATGCTCTTAGAAAATTCAATAGTTAAAGTAGATATAGGCTATTTGATACCCCAGTGACCTCTAAGTCTTCTCTGGTCACTGTGTCTCAGAACAGCGCCGTCCATCAGTTGTTCCTAAACAGCTAATGCTACATTTGGCCTTATTAGAGCATATATTTAGTTCCAGCTTACCAAATCACTTGCCCAGCCCTCCCACCGTCTTGGCATCTGTGCAGTGCAGCAGAGACATTCAAGGCTTCTGGTGAAAATGCTCCATATTGCGGGACACAACGTAAGCAATCCGTAGACTCTGCACCTTACAGAAAAAGCATGAGGTCTGGAAGACACAGAAACAAAGGGCAGTTTTGGGGAAAAAAAAACAGGAATTACGTGGATAATGGAGATGCTGTGGGCTTGCTACAGCCCACGACACAGCCCTGATGCCTTTGATGCCTAGCGTTTGCTCCCCGCTGTCTTCTCTGCTACTCTAGGCTTGCTATAGGTAGCCCTAAATAAATGTTACCTCGAAAAATGAGGCCAACTGAGGTGGACCCCTACACGGACCAAGCCTGACTTCATGGAGGGAGACAGTGCGGATCCCCAAGCATGGCCATGAGCTTCTCGCTCCTGACACGCGGCAGAGCTGTGATCTGACTCACAGTGAAGTGACTCAGGAGTAACTCTACTAAAGCCTAAACAGAAGCAGATCAAGGACAAGATATTTCTGTATTGAATTATTTCTGTAAAATCAGCTTGGTTGAAGATTAACAAGTTCAATAATTGCCTACAGCGGTTGAGAGCAAGCATTATAAATATCTGGGCGGCGTGCAAGCCTCGGAGAACTGCCTGGACCTTGATCTTGATATAAAAGGAGCTATCCAAGTCAAAGGAATACCAAAACATCTGGCTGCAAGCTCTGCAGGATGGCTAGAGCAGGCAGCAAAGAAGGGCCCAGATGCAATCACACCCGTGCAAGGCTCCATCTCCCTGCCCAGATGGTTGCAGAGAAGTGGCAGGCTCCGGTCTTTGATGAGAGGGATCAAAACGGCAAGGGGCTCTAGAAGAGGCACGAAACAGCAGCACACGATGATAACAAGGGGTTGAACCATCCCCACGCAGCCACGCGGAGCAACACGGGGAGCGGGAGCAAGCGGGAAGGCCCCTCTTGCCTTCGTTTGGAATGTCAAACGGGAAGGAATTCACAAGGCAACAGCAGCTGAGGCGCCGCGTGCCGGCAGCCCCCGCGCCGTTCAATTCAGCTTTGCCCGGGGAAGCCGGGAGCCAACAGCGGCGTGTGACACTAAATGGAAGCAAACACTAAAAAATCAGTGTGAGGCTAATTAGCAAAGCATAAAGGGGGGTTTGAAGAGCAAATAACTAAAAGCATAAACACAAACAGCAGTGCTGAGCACGTCAAAAACGTCTCAGGAGCGCGCGGGGCTCTTAGGCTGTCAGAGGTTAAAGGGAGCAATTATGGTAGATGAGGATATTGCAGAATGGCTAAATGACTCCTCTCCATCTTCCCCACCTCTCCCCTGGAGATTCTGTGTCGCTGCGGAGTCCCCAGGGAGATAATATCTGTCGGTTGGGGCAACAACGGGCTGGGAAACACCGGCATTTAAAGGGAAACCGTTTAGCAAGCCCAGCTGATCACTGAAAATCACTGACCGTTCGAAAGGCTCCGTCCGGCTCCGTCCTCCATTGGCCCTTCCATAAGCAGAGTATCAGGGATACGCTACAAAGGAAAGGCAGATGGTGCTAACGTGATCCTAAGTGAGGAAAAAGACATTAGAAAAGGTGAAATTCAGGTAATCAGAGGGAATTCTTTGTTTTCCTTACGCATGTTCCAACTGGGGGATGCTTACTGGGGGACAAAACAGCCTGGACATCTCAAAATGGGGGGAAAAAATGGAACTGGCATTGCTATCTCGGAAGGCGTTTTAATCCTATATTCCAGGATTGAATAAATTCCTGTATTCCAGGATGAAATTTCCCTTGCAGAAAGCTGGTGTTGGGGTGGTCCCTGCAAGGACCTGAAGGGTTTCACAGGTAGAAGAGCCAGCAGCTCTCAACCCGAGGCCGACCTGGTGGCCAAAGGTGCTCCAGCTAAGCCGTGCCTAGCCTGGGCAGCGTCGGCTTGAGGGTGACGGCGTGAAAAGCGGGGCAGAGCAGGATGTGACGGCCCCACAGCCCCTTCCCACGGCCACGGTGACTAAGGGAGCCGCGTCGGAGCAGGGGAGCAGCTGGGTGCCGCAAAGCTCGGCATAAAAGCCCCTGACGGCAACTTTAGGCTGAGGCGTGGGATGAGTTTACTGGTGCGGGGTTAATCTCCCCTCGGTGCCGGAGGGAGGCACAGGAGTCCCCGGTTCCCATCCTCGCAAAGGAGTTGCCTGGGAGATGCCGGCGACCGCGAGGGCCAAACATTGACTTGGAGGCCGCCAGAAACGCGGATTCCTCCTGAAACGCGGAGCGGGCGCGGGCGCGAGCGGCGGGCGAGGCCGGGCGCTGCGGAGGCCAAGGCGAGGCGGCCAGGCTCACACCCGCATCCCGAGACACCCCGTTTCGGACGGGGGGGAACACGGACCGGTCGCAGCTGTGGCGCCCACAGGCCCCCCCGCAGTCCCAGCGCGATGGCACTGGTGAGGACCCCGCTCGCAGCGTCCCGCCGGGGACACCTCGGCGCTGGGCGCTCGGCTGCGGCGGCATCTGTGTCGGCACGGGGGGCGGGTGGGGAGCAGCGGGTGGGGAGCAGCGGG
>VZSG01001213.1:84117-112263 GCA_013398315.1 Nothoprocta pentlandii
CCCCCCCCCGGGATAACGGGGACGAGCCCCCCCCCGGGGGACATGGATGGGGATGGCAGCTCCCTTGGGCCGCGGTCGGAGCCCACGGTGGGGTGGGGGATCAGAGCATCCCCTTCCCGGCTGGAGCAGAGCCGGGAGCGCTGGGGAAACGGACCGTACATCCCGGCCCCCTCCACCATGGCGCTGTGTCCCCCTGCCCTGGGCAGGGCTGTCACAGCCTGGGGGATGCGCACCCCCTTGGAGCCCCCCGCCGCGGTCTGTCGGCATCCAAGGGGCACGTCAGTCCCGCGTCCCCGCGGAGCCGGAGCCCCGTTGCAGACAAAAGCGTGTTTACCCACGGCGTGTCCCCTCGCGCCGCCTTTCATGAAGAGCCGCAAAGCAAACAGGATTTGGGAAGGGGCTCCCGCACAAACGGCAGCGCCCTGTTTCCCTCCCCGCCGGGAATCGCAGCGCCCGCTCCCTGCCGGATCGCGGCCCTGCGGCTCAGGGTTTATGGCCGGTGATGCCCGTCGGGCTGCCAGCGCCTTGGCCGCGTCGGAAACCGCTGCTCTTTATTCCATGAAATTGTGGCCGTGTCGGTGATTTACACGGCGGGCGCGTGGAGGGGGATGCGGAGGCTGCTGGAGGGGTCCCCAGGGGCTGTTGTGCTGGGGGAGTGGGATACGAACGGCTGGGAAACACGAACCTGGGAGCCTCCTGCCTGGGAAACACGAACCAGGGAGCCTTGGGCTCCCTGTGCCGAAGCCCTTTGCTGGGAGAGCCCTTCCCACCCGGCTTGTCCCTCCCTGTGAGGGGCAGAGGTGCTTTGGGCTGCTTGGTGCCTTGCAGCTGCATCTCTGTTTATAGTGTAGGGTTTGCTGATGATGATGATGATTACACCACAGGAGCCCCAAAGGATGCTTGCTTGGGCATGAGCAAGGCTGCTTAATCCCGTGGGAAGGCGATGGGCTGCCGGCCTCTGCACGGCCATGTTCCCAAACGGGCCCCGTGCAAGGTGGGAGCGGGTGGTTTAATGACCCAACGAGCGTTTGCCTGGGAAGAGGGAGCGGGAGCTGAAGTTTGGTGTGGTCCTAGGGCAGGAGGCAACCTGGACGATGACAGTGCAAGTTTTCCCCCTGGGCTGGCCTTTCCTTTGGCCGCAGCAAGACGCACGCAGCCAAACGTACCCCCTAAAAGCCTTTGCAAGCGGAGGAGCCCAAGGGAGGCTCGGAAGGACATTACAGAGGGGCTTGTGCCATCAGGTGTGTGGAAGGCACTGCCCTTGCACCCTGTCAGCTTCCTGGGTGGGTGCCTGGATGTTTAAACGCCTTTGCAATCCCGGGCAAGGATGAAGAGCAGCATTTGCCACCAAGATTTTTCCAAGAAGAGGGAGCATTTCAGTGCTTGGTGGGACCTGCTCGAGCCGCCTGGGGCAGGGCGAGAGTGGGCGCTGGAGCCCTGCGCTGCTCTTTGTGCCCTTGGCTGGTGCTCTGCTGCTGTCGGCAGATTTCTGAGTGCCTGGGCTGGACTGCGTGGTTGTCTTTGCTGCGAGGATTATTCCCTCCACACAGTTATTCCGCTCTCCAGAGCTATGTAAGCCTTTTGTTTGAACAGTGCCCTGCTCTCATCCCATGGGAAGCTGCTCTGTGCCAAAACCAGAGCTCTTGGGGCTGTTTTGTCTGGTGTTTGGTAGCAACCTCATCTGTGCAGCTCTGTCCCCATGGGCAGTGCAAGGAGCACCCCCCTGGTGCAGTGAGAAGGGATGCTGAGCAGCTTCAGGGAGCTGAACGTGAGGCCCTTGCATTTAGGTTCCTCCTGCTGTAACAGAGCTTCCCTGCTGATCTTCTGCAAGAAACTGCTGCTTGGATTCCTGGTGTTGGGTCTGCCTGCCTGGATGTTGGTGCCACAGTTGGGCTGGTGGTTCATCTTCTGTTGGTTCATCTGCTCATGAGAACTGTTCCCACTGGGGACTGTCTCTAGATCCCTGAATTAGGGAGATGTCCTCCCCACCCTGTTTCTCCAGAGATGTGGGTTTAGGGATTCCATCCCCTTCCACTGAAGGTGGCTTCATCCTCCCAAAACCTCCCTGCTGGAGGTGGGTGCTTGCTGGGCCGTGCAGGAGGAGCCTCCTCTGCCTTGGGGAAATACTGGTGCTTCCAGCTGCCTTTGGCTGCTACGTAGGGCTGTGCTTTTACCCAACCAACGTGTGCAAGCGCCGTGTTCTCACAGATGCCATCAGGGCTCCCCAAATGCTACAAATCTCTTTATGCGCCAGCCCGAGGCCCCGGTGCTTTGGTTGAGGAAGCAGCGATGTCCGTGATGCAGCCACGGGCTGCAGGCGTGAGAAGAGTGAACGCAGCCTCCCTGCATGGCCTGCCACCCGCATGGCCTTGTTTGGGTTGCCTCCATCAGCTGCCTGGCTGCAGGGAGCTGCTCCTGCAGGAGCAACGCAGCTGGCTGGAGATCAGCAGGACAACCAAAGCAGAGCTGACCTAGACCCACCCTGTGCGAGCAGCTGGTGGAGGGAGGTGCGTTGGGAAGGGCTGAAAGTGGCCGCTCAGCTGGCTGGCATCACGCGTCGGGCTCAGTGAGGAGCAGTGGTTTCAAACAATGCTCGGGATCAAGTCACGCGGAGCTGCCCCATCGCATAGCCAGACAGTGAGGGGAAGCGCTGGCACAGCCGCGGGGCAGGAACTTGGCCTCTGCGCTGGCAATTCCTTAGGTTTTGGCATGGGCTGCAATGCGGGGGGCTATGGGGGCTTGTAGGGAGTCTCATTGGGAGAAGAAATCCTGGAGAATCCCGGAGGTTGTTGCTGATAAAGCATGACTCGAGTGCCTCCCTCCCAAGCCTGGATGCCTTTTCCTCCCTTCCACTGGAAGGAGGTAGAAGGAAGCCCTCGCTTGCCCAAAACTCCCTCTCGGAGGTTGCTCGCGTGCTAGACGCTGCCTTTCCTTCCCGCTGCTTGAAGTTCTCGCCTCTCCAGGGGTGTTGGATGTGATGGAGTATCTGTAGGCGGCTACATCTGGGGAGTCACCCTGGTGCTGGCACGGCCAGGCAGTTGGCCAGATGGAGGAATCTGCATTAAAGCTCATGTTTTTGTTTGTTTTCACTGGGTTGATTTTAACCTGATTTTATCCCAGTGCAGGGTGTTGTGTGACCGTCCAGCTCCTCGCATGAGAGAAATAGCACGAGAGAGGAAGTGGTGCAGGGTGTGAATGTGCTGGAGTTGCCTTTTCTGGAGGCAGTGCCAGCTTGGTGGCTTTGGAGAAGGTCTTTGAAGGTCTTGGTGGACTCTGTCCTTATGCCACCAGCTTGGTTCTCCCTGTATCCTGCTCTAAAGCCTCTGTAGAGCATGATCTGCTTTGCAGGTGCCTTCCGGGAATTGCTCTGTTCTCTGGCTCAGCAGTTGGCCGTGTGTCCATTGCCCTCAATGTGTCTCCAGGCTCCTCTTGCAACTGGTGAAGACCCAGTCAATAGTTTTGACATGTGGACAGTGTGCTGGTGATGCCTGCATCAATTGAACTGTGTCCTCGTTGCTTGGCTCTTCAGTGACTCCATAGGATCCCAGTGATGGTGCCAACACTAACCACCCACGTGATCAGATGGATCTGACCTGTCCCCCCTGAATTCCTGGGTCAGTCCAGTTTGGATCAGCTGGTCCAGTTCTATCTCCTCCGCTCTTGGCCAGGCACCTATAGCAGGGAAGTGATGCAGCCTCTGCTACCTGGTGATGGAGGGACAAGGACGGAGCTGAGTGCCTTGCAGTCACCTTGAGGGCATCCTGTTCATCCCTGTCCCCCATCAACAGAGACTGGGGGAAATAACCTGCTTTTCTGCCCTGCCCGCCCGCCCCGGTAACACTCAGATGCTCTGCTTCATCTCCAGGAGATCCTCAGCTCACAACATCCATTTCAAGCTCAGCCTTCTTAGCTGGTGGCAAGCCTCGTGTGGAGCATCCCTGTTTCCAGATCCCTGCTTTTGCTGCTGTTTTCAAGCCACGGTTTGCAGGGGAAAACTGAGTTTTGCCATTTCTGGTCTGAATGGGCAGCTGGAGAGAGCAGCAGAGATGTGATGCGCTCGGTGCACTGGGTTCCTCTGCTAAAAGGCAGAGCTTCCAGGGTTTCCCTAACTCTCCTTCCAAAGTTACTAATCCCGTCTCACACAACTTGGATGCTTAATCCTTGGACAGTCGGGAGCTGCAGTTTTGCATGCCAGCTTGGGCAGGGTTTTACCTGCATGGGTTTAGCTGCCTGCAAAGCAACAAGCAAAATACTAGGGCATCTGAAGCAACCATTTTTAAGACACCTCACTGGGCAGGCAGGAGATCCTTAAAACAGAACTGTCAAAGCAAAGAGCTTGTTTCCTTGGCAACAGTCATGTTGGAGATTGGCCTTAGGGTAGGAGCTAAAAAACATGCTCCAAAAAGTCGTTATCAGCTGTTCACCGCCGAGCCGGAGGAGGGCACTTGCGGGGCTTACCCTGCACGACGTGCTGCTTGTTGCTTCGTTAGCATCTTCTCTAACGAATGCGAGTTGCATGGGAAAGAAAAGCATTGCTTGAAGTGGAGGAAGGAGTTTGGGGTGACCTCTGCTTGCGAGCGCAGGCTGGGATCAGCAGCAGTAACTGCAGGGCACTCCGGTTTATCAGCAGCAGTGGGTGCAGGGCTGGGGTGCCCCCCCCCCCAAGAGGAGCTCGAGGCTTTTTAGAGGTCTCTCAGCAAATGTGGTGCTGCAGTGAGGCCTGGCATGCGGCTGCTGTCTGCTGATGAGGCTGCGGCTGGAAATTTGTGCCCGGATTGAAGGCTGCCTTTGAGACGGCTGCGAGCAAGGCAAGGAGGGTCTGTGTGAGCCACAAGCATGGCCAGAGGCTGGAAAATGCAGAGGAGATGGCTTCAATGAGATCTTTTTTTAGGAAGAAGGAAAGGATGGGAATATTTTCTCTATACAAAAGGGACTGGATCAACTGATCATCATCTGCACTGTAGCAGGAGATGAATATTTGACCCTGCTCAACAGAAGGAAGATCATGTGTTTGAGAAATAGGAGCACTGCAATGGGTGCCTAGGGGTTCCCCAACTCCTTTATGAATTCTGCTTTCGGAGAGTCTGAAAGAAACCTTAACTGCTTGAAGTAATTTGTTTACAGCTTTCAAATGCTCCATGGTGGCCTGGCTTTCACAGGGAGCAGCAGCGCCTGGAGCCAGGCACGTCCACAGCAGGGAATTGCTTCCTGGGATGCCCAGTCCGGTTTGGAGCAGGTGGAAAGATTAAATGTGCCCTTGAGATGTGCGGTGAGCTGGCGGCATAGAGCAGGTTTAAGCCTGCCTGTAGATGGGCCTGAACCAGTGATCAGTGTGGATCAGGGGAAGGGGAAAAGGGGGGGAAGGGGATCATTCTGGAGCAGCACTAACCTCTCTCTGGGAGCAGTTGAAGCAATGAAGAGCAGGCTTTGGGGTCTAACCCCAGCATCTCTTTGGGCCTCCACTCATGTTTTTCCTGTTTCTTCGTCTGGGGACACGAGTAGCTGCTCCCTGGCGATAGCTCTGTGCAAAGAAGTGTTGTGAGACTCCAGGAAAGTTATCAGGGCATGTTCAGCCTGGCACCAAAGGGACTTGTCTCTTACAAAACAACCTGTCTTTGGGACAGCTCTCCTTGTTCCTCTTTCTGCTTGCAGGCATCATGGGGTAACGACAAAAGCTCTCAGTGCTGCCGAATTGCAGGCAGCCTTGCAAAAGGAGGCAGGCGCTGTGCCCTACATCAGGATTCCCCGGCGATGCTGCTGCCTTTCGCCCAGCTAATTGGCCACGGGATCGGGGTGAACGTGTAAACGCGTCTGAGCGGTGCAGCCGCCGCCGGCGGCCTCTGCGCGCCGCCAAGGCTGCGGGCAGGAGCTGCTGTTGTCATCAGAGGGGTTCCCTGGTTTCCTCGCCCCCTCCCAAGCAGCCTGTCCCTGTCCCAGCTCCCTGCAGGAGCCACTGTCTGGCCCTGGAGCCACTGGGAGAGCCGCTGATGTGTGGGCTGGGGAGAGCAGGCAGTACTTTGGTGGGGCAGAGAGCTGCTGGGTCCTGCAGGACAGGCTGCTTGGTGCCTCTGCAGGAGGTACCCCAAAGTGTGCTAATTGCTCATTACCAGGCGTGTTTCTGTTGTTTAACCCAGGTTGTATGCAGCTGACAGCTTTTACCTTCCCTCGGACTACATTTTCCATTGAGGTGACCGTATTCCAGCATCCTGCAGGGATGTGGCTCCGTGAGCAGCACTCCGGGCTTAGGGGCAGTGTCCCTCAGGCCAGGACCTTGCTGCTCAGAGCTACGCAGCCTTTAAGACTAACATGGAGAATTGATGGGGTCCTGCAAGCTGTGACCTGCAGGTGGGTGCATGTGGCGGGTGGAGAACCCTGTCAAAGACTCTAAAAAAAGTTTAGAGCAGGTCATGAGAACCACTTCCCCATTTGCTTTCCCAGAAAAGGTCCGTGTGTGTGTGTCTCCTGGAGAAAAAGTGCAGAACTTGGTGCTTAGAGAAGGAAGTTGACCTATGTTCAGACAGACTTGGTTCCTGTCTTGTTGGAAAGTGTTGAAGCAGGAAACTCACTGCCCCTCCTGCGTAGAAGAACTAGAACAGGCTCCTCTAGGAGCTGTGTTTTGCTCCACTCTAAGAGTTTGCGTCAATGTGGATTCCCTTCGTCGCCTTGAGATTGAACTCATTGCTTTGTAGAGTGGCTTGTTTGGAGATTTAAAAAGAACAAGAGGAAACTTCCCGAAGTGCCTGGATGCTACAAATCCCCTGGTCTTGAGGTGCCAGGAAGAATTGCCTGCCCAGCCTGAGAGAAGAGCAGGACCCCCCTGCCCACAGGGACAGCAGCTCCGCCCTGGCAGGGGGGTTGTGCTCAGAAGAGCTCCCTGCTTCTGCTGGTCCTCTCCCAGATCAGAGCGGCTTCTGGCATCCCTCCCACCACCACCTCTTGATCTGGGCCTGCCTTAAGCTGCAGCCTGGCTTTCCATCTGCTTCCTTCACCTCCTGCTGTTCGTGTCCTTTCCAGCCTTGCTCCTGCTCGTCTGGCCCGTGGCCATGCCACCTTGCCAGCCACCTCTTGGTGAGATGGCTCGGGAAAGGCTTCCAGCCCCGGGAGGCACCCGAGTGCCCTAGGACTGGAGGAAGAGGCAGCGCTCCAAGGGTTTCAGAAGGAGCTTTGCAGCTACCCCAAGGTTGCTGAGCTCCCTGCCCAGGCTGGACTGGGATGTGTGGACACTGGAGCATTCCCGCAGGCGGGAGAACGCAAAGGTGATGGTGTCAGACATGCATAGCCCAGCCAGGCTTGCAAACACTGCAAGGGAGAGCCCCCGAGAACACACAACATGTGTGTGTTCCTCACGGTAATCCAGGTGAGGCTCTGTCCCCTTTAGGGGTAATCTTGCCCATTTTGTCTGTGCTTGGAGCTGGATACGTGAACGAGCACCGGGAGGAGGATTCATCCTGTCTGTGTGAGGATGGAGCTTGCTGCCTAGACCAGCAAGAAGAGGCAAACAAGGGGGGTGTTGAGCAGATGCATTAAAACAAGAGCAGGTTTCCCCCGTTAACAAAATCTGGAGCCTGGAAGTTGGGCTCTGGCTGTCCCAGACTGTGGATTCGCGCAGTGCTGAAATCAGCTCTTGGCCAAGCTTGCACAGCAGATGTCTGGGCCTGCTTGGTCACATTGAGAGCCCACCAAATTCAAAATTGCAGTCTGAGTTGCTTCGGTGTTATACACCATGTACCGAACTGCAAGGCAAGGATGCCTGCGGCTTGAAATGGAGCTTTGCAGTTCATGGCTGCTGACTGAATTATTAAAATACAGTCCTCGGAGAGAAGATAACTTGCCTTAGAAAATGTCTGTGTCAACAAAGATAAATTGGATCTTTATGATGATGAAACTAGACTAAATAGAGAAGAATGAGTAAAATGACAAGTGGTTATAAAGAGATGGAAGGGATCTCCACTGAGCGATGGGTGGCAGGGGTTGCCTCCTATGTGTGTGACTGTCCCCAGTGTCGCTGAATGCCATGTAAAACCAGGCTTTGTCCGGCTCCTGAGACCCATAGATGAGAGAACAGTATGGTAAATAAGACAGGGTGAAGCCGCTGGGTTCTCGAGCAGGGATGAGCGTGTGTGATGCCTTCCCCTGGGGCTGAGATTCCTCACTGGACAGAAGTGATTTCCCAGCCTGGAGCCTGGGCTCGGACTAACACGGGGGTCAAAGTGCTGGGACTTGGTGGCCTCGAGCCTGCAAGAGCCGACCAGGCTGGGAGAGGGACCCGCCTTGTGTGGCAGTGGTGCCAGCGCTGCCCTCCTGCCTGGCTCTAGGCAGCATCTCGGGGGTGCTCTGCAGAGGGTTTGTTACCCGTGTTGCATGGGGGGCCCCTGGCTGCCGAAACCCCGCGCTGCTTGCTTGCCATCTGTGCCATCGTTTATTTTTAACCCAAACAAAAGGCTGGAGGTGGCCGGCGAGGCTTGGGTGGCCCTCGGAAGCTGGGTTTGGAACGGGAGCGGATGCCATGGGAGCGCTGCCACCTCGCGCGCGGCAGCCAGGCCGTGAGCCAGCCACCAAGAAGGGACCAAGCCCTCGGGGACTTGCCCTGTCCCTCGTGTCCCCGCAGCAGCAGGACGGGGGAAGCTCCCCTGCCCGTGCTGTGGTGGGACTCGCCGTCCCCAGGGCCCCCCGTGCCCCGCGCAGCCCGCGGCGTGGGGCCGTGCCCCTATTCTGTCAAGGGCCAGCGGGTTGCAGCCGCGGCGGGTTTTAATTAAATCAAGCTGCAGTGGCGCAGCGGCCGCGCGGGCCCATCTGTTCACCCAAGCTGTCAGCGCGCGCCCCGTATCTAGGTCGAGCCGGAGGGCGCAGCGCCGGTGCGGGCGCTCGCCGGGGCCGCGGCTCCGCCACCCGCCTCCGTCCGGGCTCCCTGCACCTCATTGCCCATCACCACTGCGAGCACAGAGAGGAGGAGGAGGAGGAAGGTCCGCAGGCCAGCCCAGGGCCGCGGTGGCTTTGCAGCAAACACTGTTGCTTTGGTTCCCCTGCTTTTGTGGTCAGCCCGGTGGCCAGGTTTATGTCTCTGGGCTGGTTTTCATATCTGGGTGAGGATCCGAATCTGTGGTGCGAGGGTAGGGGTTGGCAAGGGGGCTTTCTATTGCTCTTGAGTGTGAGTATGAGTGAGGATGCACCATTAGCCAGGCAGGGATGACATGGGTTCCACCACAAACAATGTCCTCTCGTGGAGTGGCCTTGTGCTACCCAGGCACTTGTCCACCCCAGCTGGATGTCCCATTAGGGGGGCAGACCAGAGGCCCTTATGGGTTCCTGGGGATGGAAGGACCAGTTTCATCCCACTCTGGTCTCCAGGGTTCAGCTCTGGCACCTTCTACCTTGTGTCAAGCAGCACAAGCGCCCAGATGGGGGGCCACCATGGGCCTGTGTGGCCCTAGCCCCCTGCCCTGGGGAGAAGCACCCCTTCCTCTGTTTAATCTCTGCCTATGCTAATACTGTAATGAGGCCAGGGCTCCGGCAGATATTAGTAATTGTGTTAATTAAGAGCTTGGGTCTGTGCTATTCCCTGTGAGTTTTATACCCTGTCCTAAATTGTACTGAGTTGGAGTGCTCTGGGTTTGAACAACCGTGGCTTGGAAGGACCTGTCCCCTACTTACAGTAGTACCTGCTGCGTCTGTATCGTGAACTAAATTAAATCAAGTCTCTCCACGAGGAAAGAGATGCGAAGCAGAGGCTCTTCAGCCAACGAGGCAGGAGTGCAGCAGAGTCCAAGGAGCAGCCATTAGCTCCAGGCATGTGGAAAGGAGCAAAATTCAATAGCAAGCAGGAAATATTACCATAAGTGATGGGAGTTTTCTGGGGCTGGGGAGGGAGTGTTCAACCTTGGGAATGTTCTAAGCCAAAATGAAGGTTTTCACTGTCATAACCGCACTTGGATGTGAGCGGGGAAGAATCTCATGTGTGTTCCCAGGCTGGGCTTACTTTGAGCAAAATGGTCTGGGCCTCAAAGCGATCTCAACCCCCTTTCACTTCCTCTGATCCTTCTCTAAGGGAGAAATGGGGAAATCCAACCTGAAACAGGCTGCTCCCCCTATCCTTCCTGCAGCCCGAGATTAGCACAGACAGCATCAGCCAGGGAATAAGCCTGGGAAAGCTGGACTTCTCTGTGGGATCTCTGGGTGCACAGGGCCCCATTCACCCCAGACTCAATGGACCTGAGGCTGGTTCATTGCTTAAATGTGAGTAAGTGATGGCGAGATGTCCTGGGCTGCCAGACACCTGCACAGCTGCTGTGTCCAGGGGTAGGTTGCCTTCATCTCCAGGGCTGTGCGGAGCTGGTCTTGGGCTCTGGTCACACCTGAGCTCCTGCACACGTGCAGCCCATGCTTGAACTTACACATACGTGCAGGGTTCCCAAGATGTGCATCTCTGGTGATGAATTTGCTGTGCTCCATCCTTCCGGACAAGAGCTGCTGCAGAGGGCAGCTCTGTCCAGGGGACTCATCCAGCTCTGTGTCTCACTTGTGGCCATTTCTGACTGTAGCAGGTTATGGAGCTGGCCCGATTTGAACTAAAAAAGGGTTTATGAAACTATCCAGCACATAAATATGCAAAGGAGTGTCCTTCTTTCCTTGTTCTTTCTACGAAGTTGATGCAGGCAGCACTGGCTTGGTGCTTATCCCAGCTGAATGGGGAGGATGTGCAACCTCTGGGCTGGGAGGATGTCCCTCTTCTCCCCGGGGCAGCTTGGATCTTGTCGGCCTTCCCAAAATAGCTGTCCTTGGGGCAGGCGTGGGGTTATCTGATCCTCTTGGTGCTCTTCTGTGCCCTTGGGCTCCTCCTCACCAGCACGGAGCCCTTCAAGGAGCCTCGGGGAAATGTGACATCTTAGCTGAGGAAAAGCAGTGTGGGAAGGGGAAGAGATGTGCCCATCCCTGAAAGAGCAGGAGAAGATAAAAGTCCTGGATGCGATGAAAAATTGAGAAGCAGTGAAATGGAGAGCGAGTCAGTGGTCTGTGTGCCTCAGTCTGCTGATTCGAGCCTGTAGATCATAGTCATATCTGGACTGTTGACCACACCACATGGAACACCTTGTTGGGCTGCTGAGCCAACCTTATGGACTATTGGCCAAGGGCCAGGCAATGGCTCGTAGACCTCCCATCACACCCCATAGCTGTGGGTCACTGCTCCCAGACCTCATGCTGTGGCCGAGCTGCCCTAAGCTGTACGTGGTGTCCCAGATCAATATAGCCTAGCTATGTACCTGGGATGCAATCCAGGTGTGCTGGGATAGCCCACAGTCCATTAACTGATGGAGCAATCCCAACGGATGTGAATGTTATTACCTTCCCTGAAAGGACCCTGTGCAGTTTAAACTGGAGAGCAGCAAAGGGGAGTAGGTAGATAGGGTGTTCACAAGCATCACTTGATGTCTGCAGTCCCTTGGTGACCCCACCAGTGAGACTGCTGTCCCCTGCCCTGCTTCCAGCTGCTTTTCTTGTCTGAGGATCTCTTTCTGTCTTCCTCACTGGACATTTCTGGTTGCAGCCCTGAGTCCCTGGAGCCACCATTGGCAGCAGGGACACAGTGACCTGCTTCCAGAAGCTGCTTATTGACGGAAGCAAAGGTGGAGATGGCTGCGAGGGTGTCCTGCCTCAGGACCTAGCACAGAGGGGAGAAATGGGCCTGTGCAGTGTCAAGTGTGCGTGCACACAAACCCAGACTTGTGCCCGTATGTGCCCTCTTCTATGCCCCTTATGTTTGCCCAGCACAAGATTCCTCCTTGTCCAGAGAGCTTTGGGGGTGCCACTGTCCCCATCTCATCCCTTCCCTTTGTTACTCAGCAATGCCCAGGGTGCCCATTAACCTCTCCATCTGTGCCCAGAGAGCCAACCCACGACGTCGGATGAGACGGTGGTGGCCGGCGGTACGGTGGTACTCAAGTGCCAGGTGGAAGATCCTGATGACTCCTCACTGCAGTGGTCCAACCCTGCCCAGCAGACCCTCTACTTCGGGGAGAAACGAGGTACGTGCAAGGGAGTGGGGATGGAAGAGGGCAGTCTTGGGAGAGATGAACAAACCTGAGACCAAAGGGTTGTAGGAACAGAGGGAAGGGGCACCAGGGTATGTGGTGCATCAGGAAGGCGATCTACCTTCCTACTGCTTGTTTATTAAGTTACTAGGTTAAAACTTGACCCAGTGGAGGGTCCTGGTGGCACTGAATCTCTGCCTCTCACTCTGCTGTTCCTCTTCTTCCAGCCCTGCGAGATAACAGAATTCAGCTGGAGAAGTCCACGCCAAATGAGCTGACCATCAGCATCAGTGATGTGGTGCTCTCCGATGAGGGAGAATACACCTGCTCCATCTTCACCATGCCCGTGCGGACTGCCAAGGCCCTCGTCACCGTGCTAGGTAAGCCACAAGAAGCAGCTACTCCAACCCCTTCCCTGCTTTGCCCCTCGTGGGGTATCCTCCTCACGTACATCTCTGCCACACCTCTGCATCCTGACCTGTAACGTGTCACCATCTCCTACAGCTGAGCTAAAAGGCTGTTGCATTTCTTGCCTCCTGTGCCAGGAGTCCCCCAGAAACCCCAGATCTTTGGCCACGAGCAGCCCATCGATGAAGAGAAGGTAGCCCGGCTGACCTGCCGCTCCTCTGGCAGCAAGCCTGCAGCCCAGCTCCGGTGGAGGAAGGGCAACAAGGAGCTGAAGGGTAGGTGCCCAAGCTGCTGGGGCTGTGCCCAGAGGACTGGGGCAGGTAGGAGCACCAGGGAGGCAAATGGGGCACCAGGGGTTGCAGATGTGCCCAGCACTGGACGATGTGCCACTTTGAACCACAGGACAGGGACAGAGTGTCCCCTGCTCGACATGCATGTCAGCCCCATCATTCTGCCAGGGCAATGTGCCCTATATCCCCATCACCTCCAGCGGTTCCTCCTGTCCCCACAGATGAAGGCACTGAGGTGGCAGAAGACTCCAATGGGAAGACCTTCACTGTGAGCAGTCGGGTGGAGTTCCGTGTCACCAAAGAGGACAACGATGCTGAAGTGACCTGCACTGTGGACCACGAGTCCCTGCAGAACACAGAGAGGTCAACCACACAGAAGCTGCAGGTCCACTGTACGTGGGATGCAGGGATTGGTGGGGGACAGGACCGTGGCGGGGACACATAGGGTGGGGGACATGGACGCAACGTTGTCACGTGGCATCTCTCCCTCCTTTCACCCTCCATCCCAAAGGCTTGCTGAACTCCCTGCGCCCATGGGTGCGTTCACACTGCTGCCAGCAGCCTCCCATGCCGGCAGGAGCAGGGCCGGCACACAGAGATGGGTTTGAGGATGCAGCAGTGCCCTGCACGGTGTGGGGCAGGCTGCCATCCAGCTGTCTCTCTTCTCTCCGTGCAGACAAGCCAACGGCAAAGATCGAGCCGCATCCCCAGTACCCACGGGAAGGCGAGAAGCTCCGGCTGCAGTGCGACGGGCAGGGCAACCCCGTGTAAGACCCTCCTGCTCCCTCCAGCCCCGCGTGCCTGGGCCCTGGCCGCCCCGTCCTCCCTCTGCCAGGGAACCAAAGCAGCCCCTTAGGTCTCCCCAGAGCCCTGGCAGAGCCGCGGGGTGCGGGTAGGACAGGACAGTGTGGGGTGAGACCAGGACACTATAGGTCAGATGAGGGCATTGTGGGCTCAGGGCGCTGTGGGTTTGCATCATGCCAGGCAGAATTAGGCACCCTATGGAAGGCAGGTGAAATGCCCATGTCCCCTCACTACAGCAGGGTGAGTCCACCCTGGCTCATCTGTAAAGCAGGTGCCTTCCTCCTGCTTGAAGATTCCCGTGCCTTCTCTGTCCCCTTTGCTGCTCGGGCAGTGGCTCTGCTCTGCCCCAGCCACCAACCCGAGGGTCTGGGGAGGGAAAGGAGCCTCACCCCCATCCCGCTCCGCAGCCCCCAGGAGTTCCTGTGGGAGAAGGAAGGCAGCGACACCCCGCTGCAGCTGAGCTCCGACAGCGTCCTCTTCTTCCCCTTCCTCAACAAGAGTGACAGCGGCACCTACGTCTGCACAGCCACCAGCTCCATGGGCAGCGTCGTGGCCAAGTACAACCTGGACGTCAGTGGTAAGCGGGGCCGTGGGGCACCCTGCATCACGCAGCTCGTGCCGGGAGCTGGCAGCTGGCACAGCACCTCCATCCCAACGGCTTCTCCCACGGAGGGACGTGTGGATGTGGCCTCTCGCCCAGGAAGGCCGTGGCATGAGAGGGTGTGCAGTGCAGGGTGGGTGCTTGGGGCGTGCATGTGGCCGGGGTCCCAGCCCCGCGCACGGGCAGGGTGCTGAGCATCCCCAGGCGCTGCATCCCCAGCTCCTCCAGACACGTCGGCTCCTGCTGTGTCCTCCCCTGCTGCTCACATCTTCATCTGGAGCCAACCTTCACCCACCCCTTCGGGCTGCTCTGGTGTTCAGCCTTGGCCATGCATGTGACACAGCATAAGGAGGGGACATTTGGTCCCACCAGGCTGCTGGTCAAGGCCAAGAGAGGCAGAGAGCAGCGGGAGGGGGAGTTGAGGCCGGGACACAGCGCAGCCCGGGCTGAGCTTGGTCCCTGTCACCTCCTACTGCCCGAGGGAGGGCTTGCAGTGGGGAGGATTAACGGGCTGCAGGCAGGACTGAGCTGGAGCCTCTGGGACCTGAGCGGGTCACAGGCAAAGGAGCCTCTGTGTTATCATCTACACCATGGCCCTCCACAGCGTGCAGCTAAAGAGGATTCCTGGTGGTCGCTCTGAACAGCCACAGGATTCCTTGACAGCCGCTTCCGAGCTTTCTGAGATAGGCCCAATGGCTCTACCTGAAGCGCCAGAGCTGCGGGCTTGTCTTGCTGCCCTGGGTCCCCAAAAGAGCTCACCACGCTTGACATCCATCCTTGCATGGGAAAGAGCAGCATCCACTGCCCCCCCTGTATATAGTCCCCTCCTCACTGTCCCCTTGCCACCTACCTGCTCCTGGTTCTGCCCTGTTGCTGTGTCTGTCTCTGTCCACTTCAGCAGCCTTAGACTCCCCATTGTCCACTCCAACAGTCCTGTGTGCTCTAGCTGTTCCCTTTTCCCTTTTGCTTCCCCTTCCCTCCGTCTTGTGCCAGGCCATTCCACATCCTTGACCTGCAAACACCGCTGTGAGTGAAGAATGTGCATGGCAGCAGGCATTCCTCAAGCACATGGCCCCACTTTCCCCTCTGCTTGGCCCGGATCAGCCCTTCAGTGTCCTGTCATTTCTTCCCCTCACACCCACTGTCTCCCCATGCTGCTCGTAGCCTCCTGGGGCTTCACCACCCCTTGTCACCCCTGGGTGCAGGGCTTTCCACTCGCGGAAGCCCTGGCTCAGGGCACTGGGTGAGCTGGAGCTCCTCCACAAGCTGGACCGAGCTCTGGTCCTTCTCGCACCTGCTGCGTGGTCTCCAGCGCAGACCCATCCCTGCTCTGCACCCAGCCCTGAGCACAGCAGCACCCAGCGTACTCAGCACCCAAAACACTGATGTTATCTACCCACTTGCTGTCACAGCACCTGACAAGAGGAGCTCCACATCTGGGGCTGCTTCCCATTTTCAAATTCCCCCTCTTTTTCCCCTAGAGACACTCAGATCTCGGGCACCACCACTGGAGCATCTGCCCAGCCTGGCTGAGCCCCTTTGAGCCTGCCCGCCACAGCAGCTGTCATGGTCTGCAACGAGGGGGAGCAGGGACAGAGCGGTCCTAAGGACATGCCTAGGAAAGTGTAGATGGAACCTTGTGCCAGGTGACGCTTTCCAGCCTTGCCAGCCCTGGGATCCCACACAGGAGGAGCTCGGGAGCTGTTCTTGGTGGAGGGGGCAACCGCGGTACCGCTCAGCAGCTCAAAGAGATAGCGGGGAGGACAAGAGTCCTTTTCTAGGTGGGTTTTATCAGAGGACAAGAGCAAAACTTGCACCTGGGCAGGGCAGAATTCAGCATGACTGAGAAGGGGTGGTGGAAGGAGCCTCTGAGAAAGGCGGGTGCCCAACAGACCAGGCCTTGTTGTCCCTGTCACCCAGGCAGGGTGTCCCCTGGGCTGCTCCATATCTTGGAGGGCTTTGTGGTGCAGGAGCAGAGCCAGGCTGGGAGTTGTGGGGAGCTGGGACCTCCTCCCATGGGCTCTGTCACACCCAGCTGGCTGCTCCGAGAGGTTGATCTGTGTCCCTCTGTTTTGTTGTTGTCCTCCCCAGATCTTTCCCAGCTCCCCACCCCACACGTTCACTCCACTCCAGCCCCTCCGCCAGGCCCTTCCCAGCCCATCTTTCATGCTACCATGGCCACCGCTTCATCCTTCACTTCAGCTCCCGTCCAAGGTACCGTAAGCTCCTTTTCTCTCTCTTTATGGACCCACTGGTCCCCAGGCCATCAGGAGAAGGTTGGCAGGAGGATGGCTGCCCAACCCATGGTCCAGGGAGACCCTTTACGACATCCCAGCTGCCAAACCAGGATCTGATCCAGTTTGGCTGCTGCTTGGCATGTCAGGACTCAGCAGCTACCTTCTCACCAGGGCCAGTGCTTCTGGATGGTGGTGTGCAGCATTTCAATGGCAGAAGAGATCCAGAGATCATGGGCTGCACAGTGGTCCTTCCTACCGTTCTCTGCCTCCTGCTCTCATCCCATTAACGTAGAGCACTTCCAGGAGATGTGAAGGCTAGGAAGGCCCTTCTGCATCCCTCTTGCACCATGAGAAGTGTCATCCTGCCCATCAGGGAGCTGTTTTTCTCCTAGGGCACTCACCTGCAGCCTGGGTCCCCCCATGGAGTCACGTCACCACCAAGCTCTTGGCTGGAGCACTGTTGTTTGGCAGGTTGTTGTAGCAGTTGTCCCCACGTTGCAAACCATGTCCTGTGTCTGTGTGAAATGTCATCCCTCTTTGCTGCTGCCTTCTCTGTTCTTTCATTATTTTTCCACACTGTCTTCTACAAACACCTTGTCTTCTAAAATAGTTCTCTGGCTTTTTCAACCCTGGTGGAGCTGAGAGGACAAGAAGTGACTGGAAGGAGGATTTGGTCCCTGTAATAGATGCCAGACACCTTGAGCCAGTTCAACACGAGGTTGCTTTTCCCTGCAGGCCCCGGCTGTGACAAAGCTCTCCCAGCACAGGCAGAGCTTCCCAGCTTGGCTCTGAGCAGTTCATCTTGCCCTGGTCCAAGCACCGCTGTCCCTGCAGAGGGAGCGTTGCCATGAGGTGCCAACCCACACATCCCAAGCACGAAGCGTCACCCAGTCAGGGTCCTGCTGTGGACTCAACTGGTTGGGACTGTTGCAGGCTGGAGTCACTCCCATATGACTGTCTGAATTCCACCTTGGAAAAGGGAAGAGGGCATGGCATGGTGGCAGGACTGCTCTCCTGGCACCTCCTGAGGTGCAGCACATTGCCATCCAAGTCACCCTCATACTGGCAGGATACAGGGGAACAGCGAGCGAAGCCTGGCACAGCCGTGACTTCCTCAGGCAGAGCCATGTGCTCAAACCGTCCCCTTCTTGGGCAGAAATCTCCTCCACAAAAGACAGAGCAGGATCGGAGCTGGCTGGAGACCTCTGAGCAGGAATCCCTAAGGAGAGCAGTGGGGATTGCAGGTCTGCAGGGTGCTTGGGGCAGAGGTACCATGGGTTGCATACACAGTGGCAGAGCGCTTGGCTGGTGCTGGTCCCTGGGGGACATCCCAAGTACCGGGGCATTGGGGGAGGCTGGGTTTGCTCACCACAGCTTTAGACGGGCTCCTCAGCTTGCTTCTTCTGATGCCTCCGTGGGCACCATCCCTTTTCTGTTCGCATCTCAGCCTTTCTCCCTGCCCTCTGCCTCTACAACTCTCTTCTTCAGTGGGTCAGGCTGATGGGTGTCATGCGTGATGCCAGAAGACATTCTGTGTTGGCGCAGAGCCAAGTAAGATTGGACTCTACCAAGATTCCCATCTGTGGTCCTTAGTGATCCTTGGGATGAGCACCAACCTCTGACATGCAGCAGGGCCTATAAGCATCTCTTTTCTATCTCCCTCTCTTTTCTCTCCCACTGCTATATGGGCAGATGCCAGCCCAGTGCCATCGACCTCGGGCGCATACCATGCAGTCATCGGCGGAGTGGTGGCTGTCATCGTCTTTCTCCTGCTTAGCCTCCTCATCGTCTTGGGACACTACCTGATCAGACACAAAGGTAAGGCACGGGCAAGCCTCTCTGGGGTAGTACATCACCAAGACCCCCTTGCCTATCGGCCACCCCCGTGGCACCGCAGGCAGACAGCGCAGGATGGTGCTGCTCCCATCCTGGACGGGTCTCACCAGGCCTCGGATCTGGACTCCTTCCCAAAAGTGAGTGGGCGGCATGGGGCAAGTGTGAAGGGCTGCCCATCCTGCCTGCTGTAGACCTGTCCTGTATCTGGAGAAACCCAACGCGGCCAAAAGAACCCTCTGAGGTCCCATCACAGAGATGTCCTGGTGAGAGCTTGGAGACAGGACAAGGCAACACCGGGCAGAGACAGCATTCCCTCTTCCCCCTCTCCCTCTCCTACAGCCCCAGGACTGCCCATCCCGTCAGTCCCTGTCTCTGCACCATGGGGTGTGCGTGTCCCATGTCCCCTTCTCTCACCACCCTCTCCGCCCATCCTCTGAGCCCTCTGCACTCCTCCTACTCCTACCCTACCCACCATTTCCACCTCCCCATCCCTGGACTTTTCATCCGCCCAGCAGGTGTATGCGTAAGACACGGGGAGACGGTCACATCCAGACATCGGCAAAACCCAGCAGAGGTGATGTGTGAGTAAGAGCCCCCCGCCCTGAACCCAGAAGAGCTGCCTGCATCTGCCGCCTGCCACGTGGGCACTAGGACGTGTCGCTCCTGGGGGAGCCGGGAGCTGGAGCCGCGTGCCAAGGGCTCCCATGTTCTCCTGCCAGGCAGGAGAACGTGGCTCTGGGCACCAGTTCTCTGCAGGCATCCCCAAACCTGGAATCTGCTCTTTGCAAACAGGCGTGTTGCAGAGAAACTTTTGGGTTTGCTGAGGGGGAGCAGGGACAGGGGTGCCGGGAGGGGCAGATGGCAGCAGCGGGGCCAAGCCAGATGGCAGGGAGGGCAGGAGGTGGTAACGCAACAGCCTGCAAAGCCAGGGGAAGTTCCCCTTCCCGCTACAGAAGCTTAGAGCAGCCCAGGTGAGGAGTGATCCCTGGGCCGGGTTCATCCCGGGGAAACCAGTGACTTTTCCATTTCAGGGCAAATCCAAAGGATTTTTCTCCTCTCGCCTCCGTTTTTGCAGGGGCTGGAAGTGCCTATTCTAGCAAGCCCTTGAGCGTTGCCACTGGGGCCCCCGCAGGCAGCCGGGCTTTGAGCTGCTTGCGCGGGACAGCCATCGGCAAGTGACACGGCACGACTCTCTCCCTGCTCAGGTACCTACCTGACCCACGAGGCCAAGGGGTCAGATGATGCCCCAGACGCCGACACGGCCATCATCAACGCAGAGGGCGGCCAAGCCAGCGGTGATGACAAGAAGGAGTATTTCATCTAGGGGCGTCGGAGAGGGCGAGAAATGGAGCCAACAAACCCCAATGCAAATGGAAACCAGACCACAAACCCAACTCAACCCAACAGATTTTCTCTCACGCCCAGGACGGGCAGATAGACGGACAGAGGGATGGCGGGACAGAGAGCAGAGAGCGACCGGCCTGAGACACGATGATGCTTCTTGAACTTGTACAAAACATTATTACTACGAACAGCGAAAGCCCCGGCCCCGTTTGCTTGCTTGCACCTCCATCCCTGCGACCGGCGCTCGCACTAAACACAGACCAACCAGTGAGTGAGCGACTTTCCTTCTTCCTTTGGACCTTTGCTTTGGTTTCGTGGCTGCACTTTGCTTTGGGCCCTTGGTTGGGATGTTGGGCTGGGGTCGATGTAGCTCTTCCCTTTGTTTCTCTCCATTTTGGTTTCTTTCACATCCAAGGATAAAATCAGCTCCGGGCTCTGGCAGAAGCTCCGGACACCCGGGTGGCCTCTCTGTCAGCAGCGCTCGCCTTGCGCCTCCCACTGAGAGCTGGGACCCGTGTCCCCGTCACTGCCTGCCAGGCTGGGCTGCTGCGCGACTCCCCGAGCCGAATTCATGGCCCTGCCCATGGGCTGGGGACAGGGGGGTGCCGAGGGCCCTGGCGCAGCAGGTTGTGCCCGCCCGGAGCGGGGTGCTGATGGGCAGCATCCCTGCCTTTGAGGGCTCAGCGCGCTTCGCCTTCGGGAGCGCAGCGCGGGGCAAGCACGGGGGGACCCCGGGCCCCTGCACTGATTTTATCCTTGGTGGTTCTTGTCAAACAATGTCCATTTGGGAGGAGAACTGTCCTCGTGTGGTAGATGTGTGAAGAGGGGTGAGTTTCCAGGGTGGGAACCGCTGAGGCCCCCGGAGAGCCTGGGAGCTGCTGGGCACCTGCAGCTCCCCGTTCCCACCCCCGCGGGAGGCGGGGGGGTCAGGGGCTTGGGGGCGAACGTGAAGAAAACCCCAAGCTGCAAATTCTCAGATTGGAAACGTCAATTGAACCATCTATTGAGATGTTCAGTGCAGGAGGCCACCTGCCCCGGGAACACAGGGCAGAGCCAGGAGATCTCACAGGCCTGCGGCCATCGGGACTCCCCCGTTCCCTGGGTCCAGCTCTGGGGCCCCAAGGAGCCTTTGGAAAAGGGGAGTTTAAACCGCAGGAATGGCTGCAACGGGAGCTGACGTGGTCCTGTGGGATGTGAGCTGGAAGCAACATGGTCCTACCAGCCCAGGATGATACAAGGCCTGGAATTTCTGTTGGCTGGGAAGAGACCTGCAAAGAAAGGCTCGACCAGGGTCTGTTCCTTGGACCTGTCTGCCTCCCTTTCCCTCGCGGCCCTCTGCCAGGGGAGATGCTGAGGAGCCCAGGCCCTGCAGAGGGACACGCAGCTCAGCCCGGGGGCAGGGGGGATCCAGCTGTGCATCAGGCGGGCGGCTGGGCAGCTGTGCTCACGGACCAGGGTCACGAGCAGCATTCGGGGTGACCCACGCCACAGCAGAGACCTCCCCTCGGGCCTGCTGAGCTTTTC
The DNA here is from genome assembly GCA_013398315.1 of Nothoprocta pentlandii. Classification (NCBI taxonomy): domain Eukaryota; kingdom Metazoa; phylum Chordata; class Aves; order Tinamiformes; family Tinamidae; genus Nothoprocta; species Nothoprocta pentlandii. The sequence continues at coordinate 105,188 of VZSG01001213.1, forward strand.
CCTTGGGAAAAGGCTGCTTTCCTCCTGGTTCCAGGGGCTGTAGCTGACAGCCATCTAAATCCCCCCATTTAGTGTCTTTATAGTTTGGGGGTCTTTGGGGGGGGGTCGGTGGGAAGTCCTGCTTCCTATCTGGGTGGAGGCCTCCATGCAGAAAAAAAACGTATCTCTTCCAGGTCAGACAAAAGCCAGAAGCTTTTTCTGACCTCTCCAACATGTCCCAGGGAGCCCTTTCCTCACCCCAACCCTACATCTGTGGGAGCAGGCACGGATCCATGAATTTGGCAGAGAGAAGACGATGCCAGGAAGCCTTCCCAGGTGCTAGGAGGAGGGTAATGGGGCTGCAAAGCACAGGGCTGGCACTGGGAAGCAAAAGGTGGGGTGCAGGGGGCCCTGGGGCCACGCAGACGTGAGGAGGGGCTTGGGCACAGCCGCGGTTTTGGGGGGCATCAATGAATGGCATGGTAGCATTTGTCTCATGTGTAGAGATGTGACTAGACTGACCACAGCTAAACTGTCTGTCAGGAGCACAGAGGCCACAAGAGATCACGCACCTTGAGAAAGAAATGCACAAAGTTCTTACCACATCTGATGAAGAAAACCTGTCGTTTTCCCCATTTTGTTCCTCCCTTTACAGCTCTCTGCAGGAGGACATTAGCCTTGACGCAGCCCTTCCTGAGTGCAGTGTCCCAAAATGCAGGGGAAAAGGCAGGAGAGGAGGACAGGCAGAGCCATCTCACAGCTGTGCTCCTTTACATTCTCATTTTTGGAAGAGTTACTCATGCAGGAAGGCTTGCACAGTCAGCACACCACCCCTGTGGCCCTGCCTGGGCCTGCAGAGAGTCCAAGGCAGCAGCTCTGAGCTCATTTCAAGGGATACTAACGTGTCTGTGAGAGATAACACTGCAAATGTTGATGCTCTTAACTGTTTCACTGCACCCCTGAGCACGTGTGACCGTGTGATCTGATGCTACTCTGAAGCTCTTTCACATCCACTATTCAATAGACGTACTTGCTTAAAATAAAAATGTAAGGATGTGTTTTCAAGTACAGTCGAATCTCATTATGAGTCTACATTGTGTAGATGGTTGCAAAATCACCCTCCTTTACTGAGGGTCTGCAAAGGAGAGGGAGGAACTGGTTCCATCTTCCCGAAAAAAAAAAGAAGGGACCTGGATATCTAAGGTTAGAAAGTGCGATTGTGCCCATCAGAGCAATATGCCACGGGCTTTTCCACATGGGCTTTTCAGCCTTGTGGCTCCAGCAGTGCCACCAAGGGCTGGTGCAGGAGGTTGTCACTGCTGCTGTCATCGATGTCCGGCTGGTGCTGTCTCTGGCTGCAGAGTTTACCCTGCCCCAGACCAGCCCCCAGCCACTGATGGTCACAGCGGTCCTGAAAAACTGTCTTCCTTGTTCTCTTGAGTTCTGGCATAGGTATCATCAGCGTTTCCAAGCACCAGGAACAAACTTGAGCTCCATCCTTCTCCTAGAAAGAGAAATCAGGCTTGGCCTTCAGGCAGATCCCATGTCGTAGGAGAAGTCCCAGGAAACACAAGAGGAAACCTCCTGCGCTCTTCAGCGGGACTTGGTCCCCATGGGGTGGGGAGCACCCAGCATGGGCAGTGGGTGCCCTCCCTGGCAGCAGAGGCCCAAGGAAGGGTTGAGCCCCAACTGCAGACACCGCAGACACCAAGAAGTGGTGAGAGGAGGCCCAGGACGCAGAAACTGCGTGTGGGAGCGAGAACGAAAGGGCTTCTGAAGATGCAAGAGAGTGGTAGATGTGTCATGGGTGTGAGGGTAGTAGAGAGCCCACGTTAGGGGTAACATATATAAGGTCACAGGTGTGAGGAGCTATGGATATCCCATGTCGTGAGGTTGGGGTGGTGATGGAGACACCGTCTCACGACCGTGAGGCAGTGATGGGGTACGTCACGGGGCGCGAGGGCTGATGGTCAACACGGTGCCACGTGTGAGGGTACGTCCTGCTGCTGCTGGGAGGGGGGATTGGAAAGAAACACGTTGCAGGTGTTGTGGACAACCCGTGTTGCATGTGTGTATGAGAACATGAACATGCATGAAACCATGACTATATCATGATCCCATCATGATTCTCAAGAACGAGGTGTGGGATGCACCATTCTGTGAGCCCATGAGGCGATGGCATCCGTCATGCCTTGAGTGTTTTGGGGTGATGAGTACATCACGTCATGAGTGAAGAATAACAGCTAAACAAGGTCGTGAGCGGCAGGGCATGGTGGGTCACAGCGTGTTGTGTGTTGGGGTGATGGCATGCACCACGTTGGGCACCTGAGGAGCACTGGGATTCACTGTGTCACCAACTTAAGGATGGGACACGCTGCTGTGAGCGTAGAAATGATGAGCTAGCCCATCCCATAACTGTGTCTCGGCCAGACTGTGCATGGGCGGGTGATGGGATGCAGCCTGTGTTGGGATTTTTGGGTGATGGTGGGATACAGGCTGTATTTGGCATTCGGTGTGCTGGGATACCCCGTGCTGCGGGTGTGAGCAGTGCTGGGGTACCCGGGGGCCTGCGTGCGGAGGTGGGGCGGGTTCACCACGCCACAAGGCTAGGAGATGATGGGATCAATCCTCACGGTGTAGGGGTTAGGATGCAAAAAATGTTGTCTAGGAAGCCGTGATGGCATCTACTGCGGTACCAAATAACAGAATAGTGACTTTTGTTTAGAATTAATCACGTTGTTCAAGTGTGTGGGGCGATGGGGCACAGCAGGGGGTAGGGTAGGGAGCACCTCAGCGTTGCGACGCAGGGTCTGGACACAGCTGTGAGGTCTCGAGGGCTGCGCTGTGCTGCGGGTGCGAGGGGCAACGCCATGAACTGCGTGGAAGGAGAGGTCATGGAGACGTGTGGCAGGGAAGGGTCTGATGTCACCCACGTCTCGTGGTTGTCGTGGGGCGGTGGGCTGTGTCGTGCGGTGAGGAAGGGACGTGGAGACAGCATCTCAACAAGCTTCAGTGGAGACCCCGTGTCAGAAACATGGGGTGCCATGTGTCACGAGTGTGGCGGACGGGTGGGTGCACTGGGTGACTGGTGTAGGGGGGTGAGGAGATGCAGCAGGTCACTAGGGTGGGCACAGGGGAGGCCTGTGTGAGGGGAACACAACAGGGTGCCTATAGGGGAGATGATGGGTGCACTACACAAAGCGTGGGGAGTGGCAGGACACGCACGTTGCTGCTGCTCGCGGCGGTTTCCACCATGTCACAGGTGTGAGGAGGAGACAGGACACGCTTTGTCACCAGAGGGAATGGCTGGAGATGGTGCACACTGCGTTGTGGGCATGGGGAGGTCACGTCATGTCCCTGGTGTGAGGTGGTGGAGGTGTGCGCGGCGTCAGCAGCGTGCGGAGGTGATGGGACGCTCGGTGTCACCCGTGTGATGACATGAGGGACACGCTGTTGCAGTGGCGGGGGGACGTCGAGGAGAGAGCTCTGTGAGCCCCCGGGAGCGCCGAGCAGTGTCACTGCGTCGCTAGGGTGGTTGAGGGCACAAGCTGCCTCGTAAAACCGGGGCGGCCACTTGGGACCAAAGGGCCCTGCTGCCAGGCGGGTCCCCAGGAGAGCTCCAGCCTGGCGCCCACCAGGCCCGTCCCAACGGGGTGAGCCCCCGTGGTCAGGATGCCCAAGGCAAGTCCTGGAGGGACTCCTGGCTGGAGAACCAAGTTCTCCAGCGAGGTGGTGACCCGGCTTGGGCACATTTTGTGGCCAGGCATTTTAATTCCTGCTTCGCCCTCCCGCTGAGCGCCCTTCTTCTGCATCTGTCCCCCTTCATCTCTGCTTGCTGCGGGCACGGGGCTCAGGGCTGCTGCTTGGCAGGACGACACTCCACGCTCTGGTCGCATCATCTCCGCGCCCCACTCTGCCCAGGCCCCAGTGTGGGGACCTGGGGGGCATCTCCCCTGGGCACAGACACAGCAGAACCACTCGAGAAAGCCGCTGCTCAGCAAGGGATGGACCAGCCACCCCTGGAGCGGAGCAGCGGGACGGGATGGGCTTGGCAGGGATGGCAGGACTGTCCCCAGCACTGAGGGGAGCAGGAGGTTCAACCCAGCAGCAGCTCCCCGGGCGGCACCAACATCAGCGCCCCCGGGACCTGCCCTGGGCACAGGGCAGAGAGGCTCTGGATGCTTCCCGGCCGGCACTGAACTCTCAATAGACCACGAAAGCCATATTTGTACGGAGCTCTGGACACGCCGAGGGGTGGGCAGCGGGGCAGGGCGGAGGACGGTCCGTGTTGTTGTGCTGTGTTCTTGTATGTACATAAGGGGAGACAACGAACGTCGGTGTTACTTTATAACCTTTCTAATATCCTGTGCTAATCTCGGAAAATAATCCTCTAAATATATCTGGATTACACACGTTCTCGGCCTGCTCTCGTTGCCTTCGCGTGCCCGCCGCGCCAGCTCGCCCGTTGCGGTCCCCGGCGCGGCGCAAGGGGAGGGACCTGGGCGCAGGGCGAGGGGGGCACAGAGGCCGCGGGGAAGGGGGTCCCGGGCAGGAGGAGGGAGGCAGAGCTGAATGTGGGGATGGACACGGCCCGTCCCGTGACACAGCCCGGGAGGGACACGGCTCAGCCCATGGAGGGAGGCAACTGGGCCTGTGGATGGACATGGCCTCAGCCCAAGAGGGGGACACAGCCCGTGGATAGACACAGATGGGCCCATGGATGGACGTGGTTCAACCCATGGATGGACATGGTCTCAGCGCAGGAGGGACACAGCTCAGCCCGTGGATGGACGTGCTTTGGCCCATGGATGGACGTGGTTCAACCCATGGATGGACATGGCCTCAGCCCAAGAAGGGGACACAGCCCGTGGATGGACATGGTTCAACCCATGGATGGACATGCTTTGGCCCATGGATGGACATGGCCTCAGCCGATGGATGGACATGGCCTTAGTCCAAGAGGGGGACACAGCCCGTGGATGGACACAGATGGGCCTATGGATGGACGTGGTTCAACTCATGGATGGACATGGCCTCAGCGCAGGAGGGACACAGCTCAGCCCGTGGATGGACGTGCTTTGGCCCATGGATGGACATGGCCTCAGCCGATGGATGGACATGGCCTCAGCCCAAGAGGGGGACACAGCCCGTGGATGGACACAGATGGGCCCATGGATGGACGTGGTTCAACCCGTGGATGGACATGACCTCAGCCCAAGAGGGGGACAGCTCAGCCCGTGGATGGGCACAGCTTAGCATGTGCATGGACACGACTCAACCCATGGATAGACACAACTCAACCCATGTACGGACACGGCTCAGCCCTTGGATGAGGAACATGGGGTGCTTCATTTACACTGTGCATCCTTTCCCTAAAAACAGCTAATTTGTATTTCCTGCTGCGTCCCCCGCCTCAGCATGACATCAAAAGCAGCAAATCCGTTACCCTTGGCCCAGACGTCGGCAAAGCCGAGACAAACAGAGCGGGACCAGGAGCACCGACGGGGTGGGACCCCAGAGCGCCGGCCTTGCCACCGCCAGCGCCACCACTGTCCCTCGAGGCGCAGAGTCACCTGGGGCCAATGCCGAGAGCCCCGCTCCCCTTCCCGCCGCGCCGGTGAGAGCTGGGCAGTGGACCCACATCCCAGGGTCCCGTCCTTGGGACCCCCCCCCAGCCTAGACCCCCGGCTCCTCAGACCTGACTTGCAGACCCTCATCCCAGAGCCCTAGTGAACCCCAACCCCTCCCAGACCCCCAAGTGAACCCACAGCCATCCCACAGCCCACACGCCCCCAGATCTTCATCCCAGACCCCCAAATGAGCCCTTAGTGCCCCCCACCTCCCACTAAGACCCCCAGAACCCAGTCATCTCCTTGACCTCACAGCTCTGGCCCCTCCATCCCCGTCCCAGTTTTCCAGAGCCTGCAGCTCCAACAGGGAGCAAATCTGGGCTCTGGAAACCCCAGGAAAATCCTGGGTGCCCATGGGTGGATGCCCCCAGCATGGACACGAGCCAGGACAGGACGAGGTTTAGGGTCTTCAGTGTCCCCAACGCAGGGAGTGCCCGGGCAGGATCCCATCCCTGCGCTGAGTTTGCCGCAACCCCTGAAAAATCCCCTTGAAGAAGGATACAGCCAAGGGAGGCGTCTGAGCCACGAGCATTGTTTGTCCAGCTTGCTTTTTAGTGGCTCATATATTGCACATAATAAAAACCCTGAAAAAAAATACATAGAGATGTGAGAATTAATAATTTAGCCCCTGACAAGCAGATCTGCTTGCTCTTTCTTTGGGTAATTCACTGTAACAGTCAGTCAAACAGAGAAATGCAAAGCAGTGAATTATTTAGTGGGCTCTCTTAATCAAAAAACGCGTAATTTGGTTTATTAAAGAACAGAGGCGCTAAATAATTCACTTGGCTGCCATGCGGTTATCACGCACTTGCAGAGCGAGCCCGGCGCAGAGACGCACGGGGACGAGCGACAGGACGACGCAGGTCAGTGCAGGGCTGCAGGATCCCGGAGAAACGCTGCGTTTTTCCGTGTCGGATGAGTGGCTTGTGCTCCCGAGCTGGAATGCAGCCGGGGCCTGGGCTGCTCCGCGCCTTCCTTCCCGGCACCAGCCTGCCCGGCTCCCGCTCTCCCCGCTTCCTCCTGCCCGGCACCTTCCTGCAAAGCCCTGGCCCGAGCCCAGGGAAGCGGCTCCGTGGCCGGCTCACCAAGACCCATTTCCAGCAGCACCAGGTTGGGGGCAGAGCGGTCCCTGCGCTCCTCATCCCTGATCCTCCCGCATTCCAGCAAGGAGCAGGTCAGGCCTCCACACACAGCTGCCAACAGGGCCGGGAATTTGAGTCTCTCTATGGATACCTGTAAATAAAATTCCTAAGGAATTTGGGGTGTTCTGCCAAGAAATGATTGCTTCCTGCCCAAGAAGACCTTAGGTGTGGATTTTCCAGTTGTCCCTGGCAGCCCATCCGTTTCCTTCGCTCCGTGGCGAAGGGGAAGCCCAGGGCAAGCAGCTTGTCGTTAAAAAGCCGCCTCTTATCTCGCTGGCGCAGTCGCCGGGTGCCCCGCGCCGCCGAGGAGAGCGGCCGCGCGCCC